>CM061156.1:437352-444567 GCA_030710495.1 Labroides dimidiatus
CACACACACACACACACACACACACACACACACACACACACACACACATTTTGCACACACTCAAAACAAACAGGTGTCTTTGGGCTGTGCTGTCAAGGTGATAGTTTATGGATGGAGCCTCTCGCTCTGTGTGTGTGTGTGTGTGTGTGTGTGTGTGTGTGTGTGTGTCTCCTCTTTATGTTCTGTATCTCAAACATGTTCTCTTCGTCTTTCATATCTCTCTCTCTCTCTCTCTCTCTCTCTCTCTCTCTCTCTCTCTCTCTCTCTCTCTCTCTCTCTCTCTCTCTCTCTCTCTCTCTCTCTCCCTCCATCTCTCCTTTTTTCTATCTAATGCATAGAGACAGGGTGGATGTATAATTCATACCCCCTCTGCCAGCTGCACTCCTCTCTGGGAGTGTGTGTGTGTGTGTGTGTGTGTGTGTGTGTGTGTGTGTGTGTGTGTGTGTGTGTGTGCGCTGCCACCATTACTTGTCAGGCCAAAGAGACAAACTTCACCCAAAGAAGCAAAGCGGAAAGAACGGGTCATCTGAGTCCGTGTGTGTGTGTGTGTGTTGTTGTGTTTGTGTGAGCGTGTAATGTGTGTTTACCTCTGTGTGTGTGTGTGTGTGTCCTGGCTGCTATAAATGATGTATAGGCGTGGGAACACTCTGTATGTTTTTATGACGCAGCTTAAAGGAAGTGAGCGTGGGCCCAGCGTTTGACGTCTGTTTTCTCTTCGCCGTATTCGGCGGCGTTGGGACTTTGTTTATATCCCCTGCGTGGCGTGCCTCCCTGCCGCCATGGCGCTTATGAAACGGTAAAAAGCAGGCTAGCGTTCACTCTCTGAAGGCAGACATGCTTCTCTGAGCTCGAGTTTCTCTGAAATAGAATTTGGGAGGGCAAGACCCACCTCTCTTCTCCACTCAACCATACACTTACTCATTCCCCCTGGGGACGAGGGAGAGGGGGAGAGAGAGGAGGGAGGGGGAGGTGAGAGAGAGAGCGAGAGAGAGAGAGAGAGGGAGAGAGAACAAGGTTTAGAGACAGAGGGAGCGAAAGGATGAAAGGGGGCAGAGAGTGCAAAGAAGAAAGAGAAGGAGATGGTGGAGGATAGAAGGAGGTGAGGAGGAGGTGAGAAAGGGAGCGCAGGGAGGCGCTCAGAGCATCTCTTACTCAAAGTCCTCACAACACCATGAAAACACGACAGAAGGTTTCCTGCTCACTTATTTCATCTCAGCTTGAATTTGAGTTCTGCTCATCAGAGCAGACCTGTCAGCGTCCTCATCAGGGCGCCATGATGTCACGTCCCAGAGCAGGAGCCGGAGGTTATTTTTAGACTCCGCCTGCGGTTGGATGTGCAGCAGGAAAAAGGCCCTTTGAATGCATCTCTCTGTCGGTGTAACTGTAGTAATGTTAACATGATGAAGGCTCTTTGCTGATGCTCTGCCTGCCTGCTCTCAGTCCCAGGGTCAGGACCAAACAGGGAGCAGCAGCACTCAGCTTCACAGCTGCTTTGGATGATGGATCATTTTAATTTGATGTGTTTTATCGGCCCACTCTGCGCCGTCACTTTAATATCCTAAGACCTGTTTTTACCCTGTTTTTTTCCTTTGATGTTTTTTTCTGACCTGTTGATGATTCCTTCTGTTTGACCCTCTTTGAATCGTGAAATCTGCTGTATCAGCAAACTTTCTGTGGCTGAAACGTGTATTTAGATTTTAGAACAGATGAGGACAGTTTGTCGTTTGAATCATGAGTTTTACCCTCTCCGTTCAGATCATCTGTTAAAGTTCGTCCCTGCAGCAGCTCGGGGTGTTTCAGGGGTTCAGGGTTGATTTAGTCTCTTATTTGTAAAAACCTGCAGCAGGTAAAAATCCTGTCTGAGCATCATCAGAACCGGATTCTCATCCAGACAGTTCAGACAGATAACAGCCGAGACACGATGGTTAAATCTACGCCGACCTGTCATGAGTTTCTCTTCAGCCACTTTGACCTGTGAGTGACGCACCTTTCCTACCTGAGTGGATCAACAGACGGCACAGCAGCAGGGCATTGTGGGTAAATCTATGCTGAAGTATACGGATTTTAATACTCCAGTTTCTGATGGCTGAACTTGTTCAAAGAGGAAACATTTTGACTCAAAGTTTTTTAACTAAAACCATAAAAAGGCAAAAATAACAACAACAAAAAAAAAACTTAAGTGAAAGATTAAAATCTGGATTTAACCAAACAACATTTAAAACTGAGCTCCACTGAACGAGTGATGAAAGCTAACATGCTAACACAGCAGCTGCTGTTCACACTTCATTTAGCTCCAGCTCTGTTTCTTAAAGTGCTCAGGATCAATCTGAGAGCAGCTTTCTGCTTCCAGGAGAATATTTTTAGACTGTAGCATCACATCTTTACCATGAGCGAAGGATCCCTGTACCTCCAGGACGGCTGAGAGGAGAAAAACACAGAGGAGCTATAGGTGCAGAGAACAAAGTGATGGAGAGAGAGAGAGAGAGAGAGAGAGAGAGATGGCACCAGAAAAGAGACGAGCTTTAAGCCTCCAAAAGCAAAGAAAAGGAAACACGATAAGAGCCGGAGAGAGCGAGGCCGACGAGGAGGAGGGGGGAGGAGAGAGAGCGAGTGAAAAGGAAACATCGCAGGCACAAGCCAAGAAGAAAACATGCAGAGACAAAAAGAGACACAGAGTGGGTGAGGGAGGGAGGGAGGGAGGGAGGGAGGGAGGGGGGGGCTCGTTCCCTCTAATGGGTGAGTGAGCATTGGGAACAGTCAGCTGAGTCCGTGTCAAGAGGAAAAGAAGCTAAACGAGAACCCAGCTCTGCGAGCACGCTTCAGACCTCAGTGCTGAGGGAAGAACAGCCTGCTGATGGACGGCAGGCAGAGCACTGAGGGACGGACGGCAGGCAGAGCACTGAGGGCTGGATGGCAGGCAGAGCGATGGGGGACTGACGGCAGGCAGAGCACTGAGGGTCGGACGGCAGGCAGAGCGATGGGGGACTGACGGCAGGCAGACCACTGAGGGATGGACGGCAGGCAGAGCGATGGGGGACTGACGGCAGGCAGAGCACAGAGGGTCGGACGGCAGGCAGAGCACTGAGGGCTGGATGGCAGGTAGAGCAATGGGGGACTGACGGCAGGCAGAGCACAGAGGGTCGGACGGCAGGCAGAGCACAGAGGGTCGGACGGCAGGCAGAGCACTGAGGGACGGACGGCAGGCAGAGCACTGAGGGCCGGATGGCAGGTAGAGCAATGGGGGACTGACGGCAGGCAGAGCACTGAGGGCCGGATGGCAGGTAGAGCAATGGGGGACTGACGGTAGGCAGAGCACAGAGGGTCGGACGGCAGGCAGAGCACAGAGGGTCGGACGGCAGGCAGAGCACAAAGGGTCAGACGGCAGGCAGAGCACAAAGGGCCAGGCAGGGGAGTGAATGAATGGGGTAAAACAGAGGGTCTTTGTGCTCTGTACTGTTCCACTGATGCAGTCTGCCGGCTGAATATCTGACTAACTGCGAGCGGAGCAGGAGGAGGAATCCACGTGGGAGATGCTTTGATTAAAAAAGTCTCCAAACTCATTTAGGCTAAGTTAGCGCTGCGGCTGTAGCTCTGTCTAATGGACGGCAGGCGAGAGCGCAGTTACTTCAAAGTGCTGCTGCTGCTGATAGAAATGCATTAGATATACGCTCGGCCCTGATGCTGGAATTTCAAAGCCTGAACACTTCCTCTGCTTCCCATCCTGGGATCTGTGTGTTTTTATTACTTTGAGGCTGATATTTTTGAGCTCATAAGCAGAGCGTGTGACCGCTGCTGATTCTACTCTACAAAGCAAATGACACGTGCTGCACCAGCCCGAGTTCCTCCGTTAAAAGGAAGAGAGACAGAGGGAGGAAGAGTCTCTGAGCTAATTTAGGTTTTCACTGGTTAGTGTTCAGATCAGCGAGCAGGAGGCCGAACACAGAAACTACCACTAACACAGCTTATTACCCCGGCCTGCAGTGAGACGCTTATTAAAGGAGCCGGACAGGTGATCTCCACTTCAACACCTCCACTGTGGCACACACTCAAATAGATTCCTGTCTCTCTAAAGCACCACCTTCATTTTCACATTTTATATTATTTTGGATTTCACAATTAATTTTTTCACTGTTTTTTTTTTATTATTTTCACAGATTTCTGCAAATTAAGAAACTTGATTCTGCACAGAAACCTCCAGTCTGCCCACGTGTTTGTCTCAGCACCAGCCAAACAAACTCTTAACACCTCATAAAATATTAATAATTTTAATATTCATCCTTTTTAAGACATTAAAGAATTATAATGAGTAAAGATGCACAACGCAGCACGTTGCTGGCTGCCATTTTTCCTCAGTGAATGAAGTCTGTAGTTTGATTTAAATTCATTTCGGTCTAAAGAAAAATATCTTTGCTTGCATTAAGCTAGATTTGGAATGTGGAATGCCTAAGCCTGCGGCAGGCAGAGCACACCTCCTCTATCTCTTATGTGAGGACAGGGAGAGCATAAGCAAAGAGGGATCCAGACCAAAGCGAGCATCAGTGAGGATCCATATGACCCTGATAAAATCAGAGCCAGCATGAGGGGCTGGACTGCAGCAGGGTCTGAAGAGGAGGCAGGATCGAGGCGCTTAAAGAGAACTAACAGTTAATTGATGTTATTTTGCAGTGTAGCATCAAGTCTTCTTGACATGTGCATCAATCTGCACAAACACGACTACAGGAACTGAGAAAGGACAAAAACAGCAGAGGTGGAGATGCAGAGAAACGTCTTCTGGTTGATTTTCAGTGTCAGGGTTAGATTAGTTAACAGGACATTCACAGAATTCTCTACAGTCTGAAAAAAAAGTTAAACTGAAGAAACAACAGAAATAAAAAAAAATATTTTTCAGAAATTTCGATCAGTTTTCAGCAAAATAAAATTATGCACATAATTTAGGTGCCAGGATGTAATTCAGGATGTAATCCTGGCGTTGCAGCTGAGGTTGTTGTGCAGTAATCAAAAAGAAAGAACAGGTGTTCATGCAAATCTGGGTCCAGTACCTCATAAACATGGATGCTGTGTTCTCTGCAGGCGCCGCTTCATCCGTGTGCTCCTGTTTTTTTTTTATTCGTGGGACAGATAGCAGAAAAAAAGAGCTCCACACAGCCGCTGTAATCTGCTCAGGGGCAAAAAGAGCTGCTATTAACCCCGCTCACCCGCTCACACCGTGACCCCCTCACCGCCCGGGGCTCTGGGCCACTTCCTCAGCTCGCCTGATTGGAAAGCCAGCCTGCGGCTCCCAGACTGAACAAATTCACCACAATCACAAATGTTATCGCGTTTACTGCCACAGCGTGATAAATGCAGATCATTTAGGGCAGCTGCAGAATCCGACAGGAGCCTGAAACCTGAGCGCAGCCTGAACGCGGCCTGAGCGCGGCCTGAGCGCGGCCTGAGCACGGCCTGAGCGCGGCCTGAACGCGGCCTGAACGCGGCCTGAGCGCGGCCTGAGCGCGGCCTGAGCGCGGCCTGAGCGCGGCCTGAGCGCGGCCTGAGCGCGGCCTGAGCGCGGCCTGTAAAGAGAGCCAAGTGCACTCACACACACACACACACACACACACACGGGCAGACGGTTAATGGCCATCAGAAATCAAAGACAGTCAGAGGTAAAGAGCTCGGTGCTGATCTCTGTGCTGCGTCTCAAACTGCAGCTCTTGATGTCGTCTCACAGAGAGAAGGTTCACACACAGAGCTGACGGCCCAAAGGCACTTCAGCCAGAGGCTGCAGCATCAAACCGATCTTCTGCATTTTAAAGACTCCCCTGAACCACATTAAATAAAGTCCGACCCCCCAGGACCAGGGCTGAGGAGGCCGAGACCGTCCAGCATGAAGATAACTCGGGAACAACTCCAGGAAGCTCACATGATGGCATCACATGACCCCTTCACATGACCGCTTCACATGGCAGCGTCACATGACGGCAGGTGGTTTAAAATCCTCCTCAGCGTCACGTCAGATCACCTGAACCTGATGAAGGTTTGAGGGGATCTTCAGTCGTCACCAAACAAAGACGTAAAAACAGCGTCAGTCTGACGTCAGCGGACGATCGACATGATGTCTCGGCACAACATGTAAATCACTTCATTCACTGATTGGGCGATTCATGTCACCTGACCAGAAGTCACTTCCTTGCGTTGACTTCAGGTGTGATTCTTTAGTGATTGGTGTAAGTTCAGTCCCATCTCTTCACTTCAGTCTGAGGTGAGGCGCACCAGAGGGAGGGGGGGGGGGTCCAGCACCAGCACCAGCACCAGCACCAGCACCAGCACCAGCACCAGCAGACGTTTTATAAGAGGCTGAAGACCTGATGGAGACTAAGACTGACCTCAGAGGACAGGAAACAGGTTCTGATCCCAGGCAGAGACCTGTCCACACAACAGCTGTGAACTCCAGGACATCATGTCTGCATCCTGAGAGGACTGGGAGGACCTGAGAGAGGACTGGGAGGACCTGAGAGAGGACTGGGAGGACCTGAGAGAGGACTGGGAGGACCTGAGAGGACTGGGAGGACCTGAGAGAGGACTGGGAGGACCTGAGAGAGGACTGGGAGGACCTGAGAGAGGACTGGGAGGACCTGAGAGAGGACTGGGAGGACCTGAGAGGACTGGGAGGACCTGAGAGAGGACTGGGAGGACCTGAGAGAGGACTGGGAGGACCTGAGAGGACTGGGAGGACCTGAGAGAGGACTGGGAGGACCTGAGAGGACTGGGAGGACCTGAGAGAGGACTGGGGGGATCTGAGAGAGGACTGGGAGGACCTGAGAGGACCTGAGAGAGGACTGGGAGGACCTGAGAGGACGGGGAGGACCTGAGAGGGGACTGGGAGGACCTGAAAGAGGACTGGGAGGACCTGAGAGGACTGGGAGGACCTGAGAGAGGACTGGGAGGACCTGAGAGGGGACTGGGAGGACCTGAACGAGGACTGGGAGGACCTGAGAGGACTGGGAGGACCTGAACGAGGACTGGGAGGACCTGAGAGGACTGGGAGGACCTGAGAGGGGACTGGGAGGACCTGAAAGAGGACTGGGAGGACCTGAGAGGACTGGGAGGACCTGAGAGAGGACTGGGAGGACCTGAGAGGGGACTGGGAGGACCTGAACGAGGACTGGGAGGACCTGAGAGGACTGGGAGGACCTGAACGAGGACTGGGAGGACCTGAGAGGACTGGGAGGACCT
>CM061156.1:444667-469667 GCA_030710495.1 Labroides dimidiatus
CTCTAAGCTGTACAGTATAATGTTTCACATGTGGCTCCTGTTTTTTTTTTTTTTAAGAGGGATACTGTGACCCGTTTTCCTCCAAAAAAGTACCAAACATCATGGAGTGTCAGTCTGATATCAGTGATGAGATCCCTGTCTAATGTTTAACAATAAAAACTGTAAAGACTGAAATGCTATAGCTGGAAAAAAGAAAACGAAGATGTGTCATACTGTAACAGATGCATTTAGGAGAGATACAAGGTGTTTAAACACCCAGAAGCATATGTCTGGTTTGGTTAATAAACAAAATAAAATTTGATTTGTTAACTGGCATTGGGGTTCTTGCATAATTTTACATTTAAAGGGACTATGAGGAGTTTCAAAGTGTTCTTGAATAAGTCTCACTTCTAGATATATGCCTGATCATAATCAACACTTCTAAATGCTATTTCTTAGCTTCCTGATCAGGTTGGACAGGACATGATTGATTTACGGCACTCATTCCCATGACAACACACAAGCTAGCAGACTTTAGCAGTGAGAAGCGAAATCTGTTTTTTCTTTCTGCTGAAAAAATTTTATTCTGTAATGTAATGTACACTGTAATGATACAGTTAATTTAAGATTGTTCTTTTTATTTATCTACCGCAGGGAAAGGTCATACTGTTGATTTTTTTTTTTATTTGTGAACATAAATTTTTTTTCAATTAAAAATTTGAAATAATTTGTTATCATGTTTGACTATTTAACAGTAAAAGAGTCGGTGTTTGTAATATCTTTAAGCTAAAATAAGTTCTAGGTAAATGAGTCAATCCAGATACAGAAAAACAGCGCCCCCACCAAAATGTCCTCACTTCAATGGTACAAAACTTTTACACCAACTTCCTTTTCTTTTGTGTTTATTAAGAATCTGAGGTGGTAACCTGAACAAGGGAGACATCTAGTGTTCAAATATGTTATCCAACTGTCTGTAAGTGTAGCAGAAAAGGTGGTCCTCACTCCTTATGTATAGTATTCCGGTCCTCACATCTATTTCTATACAGGAATGTGTGTGTGTGTGTGTGTGTGTTTGTGTGTGTGGCCCCCTTCACATCTGTTTATCTCCTTGTATCAGTCCCAGCAGTGAGGGCATGTCTTCAGCGAGTCCCAGTCTGCCCATATGTCTGCTGTGATCCGTGAATAACTCTGCCTGCCAGTCTCAGACAGGGTCGGCCCTGTGCACCGCTGCTCTCTACCCCCCCCCCCCCCCCCCCCCCCCGCCCCCCACACACACACACGCTAATGTTCCTCCATTCTTATTTATGCACGCAGGTATTTGCGCCTCTTTGGTGCGTGCACTCATCCTCCCACAGGAGTTTAGAAACAGACGTGCACGAGCACAAATTCTGCTCAGGTAGATAATTGAGCTGGAGACACACTCACACACACACACACACACACACACGCACACACACACACACACACAATCACACTAACACTGCCATTATAAACACACATTACTACAACAAACACGCCCACAAAAAACTCGTCGCCCACAGATGATCATTAGAGCAAGAACTAACAAATATACACATTAAAGCCAAACGTGCACGCTCTCTGTGCACGCTCTCTGTGCACTCTCTCTGTGCACGCTCTCTGTGCACGCTCTCTGTGCACTCTCTCTGTGCACTCTCTCTGTGCACTCTCTCTGTGCACGCTCTCTGTGCAAGCTCTCTGTGCACTCTCTCTGTGCACGCTCTCTGTGCTCTCTGTGCACGCTCTGTGTGCACGCTCTCTGTGCACACTCTCTGTGCACTATCTCTGTGCACGCTCTGTGTGCACGCTCTCTGTGCACACTCTCTGTGCACGCTCTCTGTGCTCTCTGTGCACGCTCTCTGTGCACGCTCTCTGTGCACACTCTCTGTGCACGCTCTCTGTGCACGCTCTCTGTGCATGCTCTCTGTGCACACTCTCTGTGTACTCTCTGTGCACGCTCTGTGTGCACGCTCTGTGTGCACGCTCTCTGTGCACGCTCTCTGTGCACGCTCTGTGTACTCTCTGTGCACGCTCTGTGTACTCTCTGTGCACGCTCTCTGTGCACGCTCTCTGTGTGCGCAGGCCCTCAGCTCTGCTCTGATTTCCTGCGTGTCGGAGGACATGCAGGTTCCTGACATGAACAGGGCCGAGGGGAGAACTTTCTGAGCTTTAATAAAGTCTGATAATAAGGCCGAGGTAAATAAGGCTGAGGTTAATAAGCTCAGCGTGAGAAGCTGTGTTTGAGCAGCTCCAGGTTCAGATGGATCAAAGTCTTCCATCAGATTCCTCCTCTCAGAAAGTAAAACAACAAATCGGCGTCAGCGGCCCACTTCTCTCTGATGCTAACGACGATAGCCTCAATTAGCACTTCA
Organism: Labroides dimidiatus; assembly: GCA_030710495.1. NCBI lineage: Eukaryota > Metazoa > Chordata > Actinopteri > Labriformes > Labridae > Labroides > Labroides dimidiatus. The sequence continues at coordinate 447,037 of CM061156.1, forward strand.
AAGCAGCGTTAGGGTTTTCTCCAGCTATCTTTAGATACCAGTGTAGGCGTGTTTCTGTCAATACAGCTCAAAGCTGCTGAGGAGGAGAGGAGAGGAGGGTAGAGGAGGGGAGAGGAGGAGAGAGAGAGAGGGGAGGAGAGGAGAGAGGGAGGAGAGGAGAGGAGAGGAGAGAGGAGAGGAGAGGGGAGGAGAGGAGAGAGAGAGGAGAGGAGGGGAGAGGAGGGGAGAGAGAGAGAGGGGAGGAGAGGAGAGAGAGAGGAGAGGAGAGGAGAGGAGAGGAGAGAGAGGAGAGGAGAGGAGGGGAGGAGGGTAGGGGAGGGGAGAGGAGAGGAGAGAGAGAGGAGAGGAGAGGAGAGAGGGGAGAGGAGGAGAGGAGGGGAGACAGACAGACAGACAGAGGGGATGAGCAGAGGAAGCTGTAACAAGCTGAGAGGAGTTTCTCTGCTGCTGCTAATGGTGTGTGTGTGTGTGTGTGTGTGTGTGTGTGTGTGTGTGTGTGTGTGTGTGTGTAAACTAAAGTGTATAAAAATTTACAGTCAAGAATCAGAGACATCATCCTCATCCTCCTCCTCACCCTCATCCTCCTCATCCTCATCCTCATCCTCCTCATCCTCCTTGTCATCCTCATCCTCATCCTCCTCACCCTCATCCTCCTCATCCTCCTCGTCCTCCTCATCCTCCTCATGCTCCTCATCCTCCTCATCCTCCTCATCCTCATCCTCCTCGTCATCCTCATCCTCCTCATCCTCCTCCTCATCCTCATCCTCCTCATCCTCCTCATCCTCCTTGTCATCCTCATCCTCATCCTCCTCACCCTCATCCTCCTCATCCTCCTCGTCCTCCTCATCCTCCTCATGCTCCTCATCCTCCTCATCCTCCTCATCCTCATCCTCCTCGTCATCCTCATCCTCCTCATCCTCCTCCTCATCCTCATCCTCCTCGTCATCCTCATCCTCCTCACCCTCATCCTCCTCATCCTCCTCGTCCTCCTCATCCTCCTCATCCTCCTCATGCTCCTCATCCTCCTCATCCTCCTCATCCTCATCCTCCTCGTCATCCTCATCCTCCTCATCCTCCTCCTCATCCTCATCCTCCTCATCCTCCTCATCCTCTTGTCATCCTCATCCTCATCCTCCATACCCTCATCCTCCTCATCCTCCTCGTCCTCCTCATCCTCCTCATGCTCCTCATCCTCCTCGTCATCCTCATCCTCATCCTCCTCACCCTCATCCTCCTCATCCTCATCCTCATCCTCCTCATCCTCCTCATCCTCCTCATGCTCCTCATCCTCCTCATCCTCCTCCTCATCCTTGTGGTGGTTGTTGAAGTGTAGAGCAGAGCGCTGCACGTGGAGGGCCGTCTTCACCTCAACATTTCATCCTGATTGCTGCTGATTGAGATGAGATTGCAATAAAGCGTCTCGCAGTGTGAGCCTCCTGATTCCTCGCGCTCCGTCAGCTGCACACGGCGAGCTTCATTATCATGGAGAGGCTGTCGACCGCTCGGGGAATCCGGGGGAGGAGACAAGGAGAGGGGGATGAAGAGGAGGGGAGGAGGAGGAGGGGAGGAGGGCTGCAAATCAAAGCAAAGTTTGGTAAACTTTCCTGAAGGTCGTCCGAGAGCGTGGCTGGGACGGGCCCGGGGGAGGGCCAAATCAAAGACAGCTTTGTCAACCAATCAAACGGGAGGAAGCGTATCATCTTCAAAACGCGCGGCGCAGAAACAAAAGAAAGGAAGCGCGAGAGAGCGAGAGAGCGAGGGCGCTTCACGCTCTCAGAAGGTGGGTACAGAGGGATCCTAACCTTTATCTGTACTTTCTCAGAGACTGCAGCGACTTTGACCTCCCCAGCTACACACACACACACACACACACACACAGAGACACACACACACACACACATGATGCAACACATACAAACGCACTCTGTCCCCGTCTTTGTTTTTCTCTTCAAAAGAACACAGAGTGGGAAATTTAACGCTCCTTCACACACACACACACACACACACACACACACACACACACACACACACACACACACACACACAGCGCTGGGTGCTATGGGGCTGTTTACATAAGGCCTTGCCCTGGGAAAGCACTGTCATGCTGCCAAAGCTGCCAGCAGCGAAAGAGCGAGTGAAAGAAACGGAGAGTGCAGAGAAGGAGGGGGAGGGGGGGGGGTGGCGGTGATGGAAGATAGAGCTTTGCCAGTCTGATGTGCTCACCGCCCGGGGGAGCGACGGTCACTCAGAATGAGGGATGAGGATGGACGCAGGAGGGGAGGGAGGGGGGGGGTGAGATGAAAGAAGTGTAGTCGAAGAAAATCTGAGCGAGAGAACGACGGATTTGGATGGATGGGAGATACACGGGGGGAGGAAGAGAGAGCGATGGATTTAAGAGGAGCGAAGCAGGCCAAACCAAGCAGGGCAGAAGAGTGAGCCGACGAGCACGGCACAAGGGGGGGGGGGGATAAAGATAGAGAGAGGAAGACTGTCAGAGTCCTCTGGGTGAGATGCTGCTGCTGCTGCTGTTTGAGGATCTGAATCCAGGAGACAAACCAACAGCTCCATGTTCACTGAGGGGGGGGTCAGAAACACTTAAGAGTCCCTTCTTCTTCTTATGTAACCCCCCCCCACCACCTACACCACCTCTTTCTGCATCTGAGCTGCATACTAACACACACACACACACACACACACACACACACACACAGAGGCACACTAAAGCAGCAGTGTATCGATTTAGCATGGTGTGCAGATTCCCACCACTGCCCCTATACACAGATTAAAGGGAGGAACACACACACACTCCTGCTCCCCCCTCACACACACACACACACACACACACACACACACTCACACTGACATGCAGCAAGAAAGCCTTTGTCCTTCCTCAGTGGTTCCTTCTGTGTGTTTCTGATGAACTCGTTCAGACGCTCCGACCGCTTCCACCCAACGAGTCCATCGAACCAGGAGGTGTGTGTGTGTGTGTGTGTGTGTGTGTGTGTGTGTGTTTGCATAATAAACGTCCCTCTACACCACTCTGTGTGCCAGCTGTTATCCCCTGCTGAGGGACTGAACACACACACACACACACACACACAGTTTCACACACACTCTGTCATGGCGTCTCTGTTTCAGCTTTATCAGGCCTTTGTGTCCTCCTGCAGGACACTCTCAGTGTGTGTGTGTGTGTGTGTGTGTGTGTGTCCTCACCCTGTTGGGCCCAGCAGACCATCAGAGCTCCTGCAGACCCAGAGGGAGCTCTTACTTCCTGGCACGCCGCTCGCCGCTCGGCTCCATTAACGTGTTTAAACTTATTTTTGTGAGCAGCTTCTCTCGCCGTTCCGGGGACGCCGTCTTCCACACGCAGTTTGGGTTGTTTCCCACTCTCACGCTGTGCGCTTACAGCTGCAGAAAGCTTGAATTCCAGCAAACGGAGGCTCAGGACTCAAACACGGCTCATTGGCCAATTTCCTCCTACACAAGCGAGCAGCGAGGACATTTAGTGACCTTAAAGTGGAATGAAGAAATGTCAGTGTTTAGCAGGGTCTGAGAACAACACAGCACATCTGACAGCTGGCTCTCTCTCTCTCTCTCTCTCTCTCTCTCTCTCTCTCTCTCTCTCTCTCTCTCTGTGGGCGCGTGTTTGGAGTCGTTTTTTGACCTGATTGATTCCGCAGCGTCGAGAACTGGCTGCAGTTTCTGAGACGCTTTCAGCAGGTTTTACATTCGTCTTCAATGATGGTTTTAAAGGCTTCAGCACATGAAGCTGAGACAGAAGCAGTCCAGCTTCAAGAGGAGAGCTCAGGCTCACATCAACACGTCAGCTGGTTATTTAAGCCCCGCCTCCCTCAGACCTGCTGCTCCTGATCCTTCCTCTGTCTGTCAGTTTTCAGGGTGCACTTCTTTACGTTCTGGGCTCTTTCTGCAGCTCCTTCCTGTAACTGATTCTGTGAGTGGAGTAATAAATGATTATCTGATTATCTGACGAGTTTAGACGGTGTTAAAAATCAGCTCCTCTCTTCTGGTCTCGAGCAGAGGAAGCAGAAACATCAGCTTCCTCCTGAGCCGTCATATCTGTGTGTGTGTTGACTGAGCATGTGCAGACAGATCAGGAGTCATGTTGAAGAGACAGACATCTCTGCCCTTTGGCGAGAACTCTGAACGTCGTCTCCAGAGGAAGCTTAAAGCAGAACTTACTGAAACACCGTCACAGGATCAGACCCTGACTGTGTTCTGCAGCTCTGCGCTGACTCTGCTTCATCAAAAACTGTCTTTATGTGTTTATACATTTCAATTTTACAAGACAAACACACACACACACACACACACACACACACACACACACACACACACATACACATACATGCAGCCGACACACTGAGGAAAATCCAGCTGACTGACTCAGAGATCAGCTGACTGAGTTAAAGATCAGCTGACTGAGTTAGAGATCAGCTGACTGAGTCAGAGATCAGCTGACTGAGTTAAAGATCAGCTGACTGAGTCAGAGATCAGCTGACTGAGTCAGAGATCAGCTGACTGAGTCAGTGATCAGCTGACTGAGTCAGTGATCAGCTGACTGAGTCAGAGATCAGCTGACTGAGTTAGTGATCAGCTGACTGAGTCAGAGATCAGCTGACTGAGTTAGTGATCAGCTGACTGAGTCAGAGATCAGCTGACTGAGTCAGAGATCAGCTGACTGAGTTAGTGATCAGCTGACTGAGTTAGTGATCAGCTTACTGAGTTACAGATCAGCTGACTGAGTTAGTGATCAGCTGACTGAGTTAGAGATCAGCTGACTGAGTCAGAGATCAGCTGACTGAGTTAGAGATCAGCTGACTGAGTTACAGATCAGCTGACTGAGTTAGTGATCAGCTGACTGAGTTAGTGATCAGCTGACTGAGTTAGAGATCAGCTGACTGAGTCAGAGATCAGCTGACTGAGTTAGAGATCAGCTGACTGAGTCAGAGATCAGCTGACTGAGTTAGAGATCAGCTGACTGAGTCAGAGATCAGCTGACTGAGTCAGAGATCAGCTGACTGAGTTAGAGATCAGCTGACTGAGTTAGAGATCAGCTGACTGAGTTAGTGATCAGCTGACTGAGTTACAGATCAGCTGACTGAGTCAGTGATCAGCTGACTGAGTCAGAGATCAGCTGACTGAGTTAGTGATCAGCTGACTGAGTTAGAGATCAGCTGACTGAGTTAGTGATCAGCTGACTGAGTTAGAGATCAGCTGACTGAGTTAGAGATCAGCTGACTGAGTTAGTGATCAGCTGACTGAGTTAGAGATCAGCTGACTGAGTTAGAGATCAGCTGACTGAGTTAGAGATCAGCTGACTGAGTCAGAGATCAGCTGACTGAGTTAGAGATCAGCTGACTGAGTCAGAGATCAGCTGACTGAGTCAGAGATCAGCTGACTGAGTTAGAGATCAGCTGACTGAGTTAGAGATCAGCTGACTGAGTTAGTGATCAGCTGACTGAGTTACAGATCAGCTGACTGAGTTAGTGATCAGCTGACTGAGTCAGAGATCAGCTGACTGAGTCAGAGATCAGCTGACTGAGTTAGAGATCAGCTGACTGAGTTAGAGATCAGCTGACTGAGTTAGTGATCAGCTGACTGAGTTACAGATCAGCTGACTGAGTTAGTGATCAGCTGACTGAGTCAGAGATCAGCTGACTGAGTTACAGATCAGCTGACTGAGTTAGTGATCAGCTGACTGAGTTAGAGATCAGCTGACTGAGTTAGTGATCAGCTGACTGAGTTAGAGATCAGCTGACTGAGTCAGAGATCAGCTGACTGAGTTAAAGATCAGCTGACTGAGTTAGAGATCAGCTGACTGAGTTAGTGATCAGCTGACTGAGTTAGTGATCAGCTGACTGAGTCAGAGATCAGCTGACTGAGTTAGTGATCAGCTGACTGAGTTAGTGATCAGCTGACTGAGTTAGTGATCAGCTGACTGAGTTAGTGATCAGCTGACTGAGTTAGAGATCAGCTGACTGAGTTAAAGATCAGCTGACTGAGTTAGTGATCAGCTGACTGAGTTAAAGATCAGCTGACTGAGTTAGAGATCAGCTGACTGAGTTAGTGATCAGCTGACTGAGTTAGAGATCAGCTGTTTGGTGGAACCATCATCAGGTCTTAGAAGCTCTTTAAACGCATGCTGCTGAAGTGGGGGGGGGGGGGGGGTGGATTTTTTATCAGACCATGTGACCTGGTCACATGGTCTGATAGTGTCCATTAGAGCTGCTGTAAAGGAGGGATCCTGACTGACAGGAGCAACAACAGCAGACCCCCCCCCCCCCCCCCCGTTCTATGTGTGAGACTGGATTAAAGCTCAAACAGCAACATGACAACATCCACATATCAACATCAGCTCACACGTTGTGTGTTTGTTTTTATGAGGCTTTAAACATGGAATCCTTCCAGTCGGCGTCTTCAGAGGACGTGTTGCTGTCAGAGCTTCACTGTTCCGGCGTTTGTCTTCAGAAATCAGCAGATTGTTGGCACGAAGCTCAAAAAGCTGCTTTGGAGGGAGGGAGCAGAGGAAAATAATACAGGGTTTAAATAAATACTGTACATCCACAGGAGAGACGCTGCTGACGTTTTTAGGCCAAACGTGATCTCATGAGGTCCAGACTGAGAGGAAAAACCTGGAACACGTCAGGATGAGGACTCGACAGAGCTCCAGTCAGTCTGTCAGGTCGACTCGTGGACAGGTTGATGTTTTTCACACAGACTGAGAGGACGCTGAGGCGGTTTGGTGTCTCAGTAAAGCTGACTGTCTGTGCAGCGTGTGGACTCTCTGCAGGTGATGTTTGCAGCACGGCGGCTGCAGGAGGTGCTCTTTAGTATTCTGCCCCACTTTCTGCCTTCTCTTTCAAGTCCTGCTCTCAGCGCCGGGACTCGATGTGTGCTTTAACCTTCTGTAAGTGCTGTGGTGTCAGTTTGATGAATCTGGATCTGCTGCTCTGTGAGTGTTTCTGCTGGAGTGTCTCCCAAACAGCACAACAGGTGAGAGGACTTCATCAGAGGAGGGGGGGTCCTTAAACCTCAGACACAAAGAGAGCTGAAAGTGGCTCCTCTGGCTGTTTGTTTCATGGAGGGCTGAAGTCTCAGATCCTCGTTAAAGGGGACCAGGTTAGACCGTCTGTCTTTCATCCTCCTCTTTGTGTCTTTACTTTACGTTCTGCTCTCACAGGAGCCTGATCAGCTGATCCCCCCCCCCCCCGTGTGTCTTTATCTTATTATAGCTGTGAGCGCTGTAACACAGAGGCTGATGGAATCACATCATCATGCTAAGATCAATGAAACATGACAGGAGGAGCTCTGGACAGGCAGCATCACGGCCTCTCTCACACAGACACTTTATTATCAGGAGCAAATCAAATGGCTCTCACGCTGTGTGTGTGTGTGTGTGTGTGTGTGTGTGTGTGTGTGTGTGTGTGTGTGTGTGTGTGTGTGTGTGTGTGTGTGTGTTAAGGGATGTAGAAGAGCCAGTCAGGGAAAGTGAAAAAGGCTGTCAGCGTCTCTCACTTCCCTCTTCCAGGCGAGGCCTGGTCACACTTGCATGCTGTCAGGTGTGTGTGTGTGTGTGTGTTCTCTAAGTGTGTGTGCATGTAGTCGTTCTTCTTACTTAGTTCCTCAGCACGGATCGAGCGTCTTGCAGCAGAAAGCCTCTGAAATGAGGAAATCAGGTCAGTGATGAGCCAGGTGAACACACACCTCTCCTGAACGAGCTCCAGCTGCTGCTTCACTTCAGTGTCAGGAGCCAGTGTGAGGAGACGACTGCTCCAAGTACCGGTCAGAATCCGGTCAGAATCCGGTCAGAGTCCGGTCAGAATCCGTTCAGAATCCGGTCAGAATCCGGTCAGAATCCGGTCAGAATCCGGTCAGAATCCAGTAAGAATCCAGTAAGAATCCGGTCAGAATCCGGTCAGAATCCGGTCAGAATCCGGTCAGAATCCGGTCAGAGTCCGGTCAGAATCCGGTCAGAATCCAGTAAGAATCCGGTCAGAATCCGGTCAGAATCCAGTAAGAATCCAGTAAGAATCCGGTCAGAATCCGGTCAGAATCCGGTCAGAATCCGGTCAGAATCCGGTCAGAGTCCGGTCAGAATCCGGTCAGAATCCGGTCAGAGTCCGGTCAGAATCCGGTCAGAATCCAGTAAGAATCCGGTCAGAATCCGGTCAGAATCCAGTAAGAATCCGGTAAGAATCCGGTCAGAATCCGGTCAGAATCCGGTCAGAGTCCGGTCAGAATCCGGTCAGAATCCGGTCAGAATCCGGTCAGAATCCGGTCAGAGTCCGGTCAGAATCCGGTCAGAATCCAGTAAGAATCCGGTCAGAATCCAGTAAGAATCCGGTCAGAGTCCGGTCAGAATCCGGTCAGAATCCGGTCAGAATCCGGTCAGAATCCAGTAAGAATCCGGTCAGAATCCAGTAAGAATCCGGTCAGAGTCCGGTCAGAATCCGGTCAGAATCCGGTCAGAATCCGGTCAGAATCCGGTCAGAGTCCGGTCAGAATCCGGTCAGAATCCAGTAAGAATCCGGTCAGAATCCAGTAAGAATCCGGTCAGAGTCCGGTCAGAATCCGGTCAGAGTCCGGTCAGAATCCGGTCAGAATCCGGTCAGAATCCAGTAAGAATCCGGTCAGAATCCAGAAAGAATCCGGTCAGAGTCCGGTCAGAATCCGGTCAGAGTCCGGTCAGAATCCGGTCAGAATCCGGTCAGAATCCAGTAAGAATCCGGTCAGAATCCAGTAAGAATCCGGTCAGAGTCCGGTCAGAATCCGGTCAGAATCCGGTCAGAATCCGGTCAGAATCCAGTAAGAATCCGGTCAGAATCCGGTCAGAATCCAGTAAGAATCCAGTAAGAATCCGGTCAGAATCCGGTCAGAATCCAGTCAGCCCGCTCTATTTATAAACCTCAGGGAGCTGATTGGGCGCCGCGCTGCTGCTCCTCTCTTCATTGGTTAAAAGCACATGAAAGAGTCGGGGAGTGTGAACACACACACAGACGCACACACACACACACACACCAGCAGCAGCTGCAGCATGCATGTCTTCTAATTAACATCCAACCCCCCAGCTGCAACATACAGTATCCAGTCTAACAATAAACTCATCCTCTCTCTCTCTCTCTCTCTCTCTCTCTCTCTCACACACACACACACACTCACACACACACTCACACACACCTCCACTAATCCGATGTGTGTTTGCTGAGAGGCATTCCCATTTCCTACTTCCCCCTCTTCCTCTACAGCTTACATTTCTCCATCACTTCAACACACACACACACACACACACTTACACACTTACACACACACACACACACACACACAGCCTCCAAACTGCCTTTAAAGAAAAGACTTTTAAGTCTTCGGGATCTTAACTCTTTTTTTGGGGCTTGGCTTAAGGGTGTTGAGGTTTTGAGTGTGTGTGTGTGTGTGTGTGTGTGTGTGTGTGCTTGTTTGTATGAGTGTTTGCGGCTGGGAGCTGGTGTGTATATGCATGAGTGTGTGTGTGTGTGTCTGAGGATGGAGAGAGAGAGGGTGTTAAAGCTTTAAGGTTTAGAAGGATTGAGGCGAGAGAGAAGCTGCAGAGTGTGTTTGTTCATGTGCACGGTGTGTGTGTGTGTGTGTGTGTGTGTGTGTGTGTGTGAGGCAGTGGTGGTGGAGGATCAGCAGCGCTGGCTCTGCTTAATTAATCAACATCAAAAGGCAGCATTAAAAATGAATGGGACCTGCAGCAACAGTTTGTGTGAAGTGAATAATTCAGGGGTGGACCCCCCCCCCCCCCCCCACACACACACACACACACACACACCCCGTTTAGTCTCAATTTGCACCGGGCTCCAAACTTCACGGCTGAAGATCAATGTTCTGCTTGTTCTGCGGGAGGGAGACGCCGCGGTCCTGGTCCAGGCTCCCAGTCTGAGCAGGACGCCATCGGTCTCAGTGCTGACCGGGGTTCTGGGCCCGGATCTGTTCCTCTTCCCATGAATTGATTCTTGGAGCTGGTTTTCAGTTCCATGGAAAAGGTCTCTGGACTCTGAGATGAGGAGAACTTTAACCTGAGAGAGGAACTGATTTTCCATCCGTGATTTAACCGTCGGCCCAATCAGAGCCCAGGAAAACTGAGGGCGCCGGTTTGACTCCCCTCAGTCTTTGAGTCTGGAGTGATGGCGGGGGTCCGGGTCTGGTTCAGGCCTGAGCCTGATACCAGCCACAGCAGCAGTTTTCCCTGCGTGCTGAAATGAAGCGGTCATAGAGAGCGCGTCCTCTCTGAGCCTCCATCTTTGTGTGTCCAGTAAACACAGATGTCATGGTTTCCCAGCATGCAGCTGTTCACACAGCCTCGCCGCAGAGCAGCACGGGACCCGTAAACTCCATCAAATGGCCAGAGGGACTCTGTCACATTCTGGACCAGCAGCCTGTGTGTGTGTGTGTGTGTGTGTGTGTGTGTGTGTGTGTGTGTGTGTGTGTGTGTGTGTGTGTGTGTGTGAGTGAGAGGGAGGTTTAGGAGGGTAAATTTGGGGAGATGAGCAGCGGGGTGTGAGGCAGGGAGCTGGAGCAGCAGGACTTTGTTTGCATATGTTTAGATCTCTGAGAGCCAGTCTCATCAGGACCAGACTGTGGAGGGAACCGAATCCCCGCAGAAACCTCTTCCTGCTGTAACTGCAGCTCATCCTGAGGTTCCTTTCTTTGCCCTGAAGGAGAAAATATCTGTGACTCGTTTTGATCTCAGAGCGAAAAAAAGGACACAGAAAGCTCCTCTTCCTCGTCCTTGTTCTCCTCCTCTTCCTCATCCTTGTTCTCCTCCCATTCTCGTCCTCTTCCTCATCCTCTTTCTCCTCCTCTTTCTTGTCCTCTTTCTCTAACTTGTCCTCCTCCTCCTTGTCCTCGTTCTCCTCCTCTTTCTTGTCCTCTTCCTCCTCCTCTTCCTCGTCCTCGTTTTCCTCCTCTTCCTCATTCTCCTCCTCTTTCTCGTCCTCATCCTCGTGCACGTTCTCCTCTTTCTCGTCCTCTTCCTCATACTCTTCCTCATCCTTGTTCTCCTCCTCTTTCTCCTCCTCTTTCTTGTCCTCTTCCTTCTCCTCTTCCTCGTTTTCCTCCTCTTCCTCGTTCTCCTCCTCTTTCTCGTCCTCTTCCTCATCCTCGTCCTCGTTCTCCTCTTTCTCGTCCTCTTCCTCTTCCTCGTCCTCGTTCTCCTCCCCTTTCTCGTCCTCTTTTTCATCCTCTTCCTCATTCACTCCCTCATCCTCTTCCTTGTCCTTGTCCTCGTCCTCATTCTCTTCCTCGTCCTCTTCCTTGTCCTCCTTCTCGTCCTCTTCCTTGTCCTCTTTCTTGTCCTCATTCTCTTCCTTCTTCTCTTCCTTGTTCTCTTTCTTGTCCTCGTCTTCTTCCGGTTTTAAAATTAGTCTGATTTGTTCCGGAACAGTTTGACTAAAAGCTGTCCGAGCAGTTTACACAGACTCTTTCTAAAAATGAGGCCTCCTCATGAACACTCTCTGTTCTGTCTCCGTTCTATCTCTGTTCTGTCTCTGTTCTGTCTCTGTTCTGTCTCCGTTCTGTCTCCGTTCCGTCTCCGTTCCGTCTCTGTTCCGTCTCTGTTCCGTCTCCGTTCCGTCTCCGTTCCGTCTCCGTTCCGTCTCCGTTCCGTCTCCGTTCTGTCTCTGTTCCGTCTCCGTTCCGTCTCCGTTCTGTCTCCGTTCTGTCTCCGTTCCGTCTCTGTTCCGTCTCTGTTCCGTCTCTGTTCTGTCTCTGTTCTGTCTCTGTTCTGTCTCTGTTCCGTCTCTGTTCCGTCTCTGTTCCGTCTCTGTTCCGACTCTGTTCCGTCTCTGTTCTGTCTCTGTTCTGTCCCAGAGGAACAAGCTGCTGGAAGTGAACTGGAGTAAACTGTGCTGGTTTCCTACAAACAGTAATACATCGTACAGATATACAGAGATTGATTTATAGAAGAACACACACACACTCAGACACACACACACACACACACACAGGGAGTTCAATATCTGTTGGAAATCTTTGCACCGTGAACCAATCTCCTGAGACAAACTTAAAAAAAGAAACATCTGGAGGAACCGTCTGGGTCGACGTCTGTTTCTACAGGGTGTGTGTGTGTGTGTGTGTGTGTGTGTGTGTGTGTGTGTGTGTGTGTGTGTGTGTGTATATGTGCAATAGTGTGTGTTTTACTCAGCAGTCAACAATATGCGTTCACCTTCTCCCCCTGAGTGAATAAATGAAAAACCATGCCAGTTCATGTGTGTGTGTGTGTGTGTGTGTGTGTGTGTGTGTGTGTGTGTGTGTGTGTGTGTCCGAGCAGTGAGAGTGTTTGTGTGTGCTGAAAGGAAAGGCTGCAGGCTTTCTGTGTGTGAGTGTTTCTTTCTTGGCTCCCTCAGTGGATCCTATTTCTAGACGGGTTTGAGGGTCAAGGTTTGGCCACCGGTGGAGAAAAGCTGTGTTTCCATTTAAAGGGAAGAAAGCCTCGCTCGCTCGCTCGCTCTTTTTCTCTCTCTCTGTCCTCACAATGTAAGAAGACTGAACACACATCATCCTCTTAAAACCTTAACCCATGCTCTGCCATACAGCCCCTCTGTCCTCTGAGGAGCAGGGCCTCCAAAGAGCTGGTCCCCATAAGAGCAGGTCATGTGTGAAGCAGCTCTACAGTACACCTCTGTAAAGCAGCTCTGTGGAGCAGCTCTATGAAGCAGCTCTACAGTACACCTCTGTAAAGCAGCTCTGTGGAGCAGCTCTATGAAGCAGCTCTATATAGCAGCTCTTTGATGCTGCTCTATGAAGCAGCTCTATGAAGCAGCTCTACAGTACACCTCTGTAATGAAGCTCTATGATGCAGCTCTATGAAGCAGCTCTATGAAGCAGCTCTATGAAGCAGCTCTATGAAGCAGCTCTGTGGAGCAGCTCTATGAAGCAGCTCTGTGGATCAGCTCTATGAAGCAGCTCTATATAGCAGCTCTATATAGCAGCTCTATGAAGCAGCTCTATGAAGCAGCTCTATGAAGCAGCTCTATATAGCAGCTCTATATAGCAGCTCTATGAAGCAGCTCTATGAAGCAGCTCTATGAAGCAGCTCTATGATGCAGCCATGTGGGGCAGCTCATGAGATCACCTCTATGATAAAGCTCTGTGTGGCAGCTCTATGATGCAGCACTGTAGGGCGGTTCTGTAAAGTAGTTCTGTTGGGCAGCTCTATGTGGCAGTCCAGAAGAGCAGCTCTTTGATGCAGCTCTGTTGGGCAGCTTTGTAGAGCAGCTCTTTGAAGCCACTCTGTGGAGCAGCTCTATGAAGCAGCTCTATATAGCAGCTCTATGAAGCAGCTCTATATAGCAGCTCTTTGATGCTGCTCTATGAAGCAGCTCTGTGGATCAGCTCTATATAGCAGCTCTATATAGCAGCTCTATGAAGCAGCTCTATGAAGCAGCTCTATGAAGCAGCTCTATATAGCAGCTCTATATAGCAGCTCTATGAAGCAGCTCTATGAAGCAGCTCTATGAAGCAGCTCTATGATGCAGCCATGTGGGGCAGCTCATGAGAGCACCTCTATGAAAAAGCTCTGTGTGGCAGCTCTATGATGCAGCTCTATGAAGCAGCTCTATATAGCAGCTCTTTGATTCTGCTCTGTGGAGCAGCTCTATGAAGCAGTTCTATGAAGCACCTCTGTAATGAAGCTGTGTGGGGCAGCTCTATGAAGCAGCTCTATGAAGCAGCGCTGTAGGGCGGTTCTGTAAAGTAGTTCTGTTGGGCAGCTCTATGTGGCAGTCCAGAAGAGCAGCTCTTTGATGCAGCTCTGTTGGGCAGCTTTGTAGAGCAGCTCTTTGAAGCCACTCTGTGGGGCAGCTCTATGAAGCTGCTTTTTGATGCAGCTCTGTAGGGAAGCTCTATGAAGCATCTCTTTGAAGCAATTCTGTGAAGCAGCTCTTTGAAGCTGCTCTGTGGGGCAGCTCTATAGAGCAGCTCTGTGGGGCACGTGGTGGTGCTGGTGACTCAGACTCTGACTCACAGCTTCATGACGCTCTTTAAAGCACGAGGCTTCAAGCAAACATGGATGCAGCATCTGGGAGGCGGCTGGGAGGCTCCTCTGGGGAATCCCAGAGGAGCCTCCCAGTGTTTATCAAACTTTAAACTCAAGAACGATGTAGGAAAGATGAGCTTCTCTGGATATGAAGAATTAAACACTCGTCAAGTCATTACTCAAACAGCGAGGAGGTCTTAAAGTCATGAACCATATTTATCAAACCAGGAGGAAAAGAAGAGACGAGGATTTATTCTGCATCTACACCCCGAGGTGCTGAAGTCTGAAACAAGCAGGAAGTGTTAAAGCTGCAGTTCCCTGAGTGTCCACTAGAGTCTGTGTGCAGAACCAGCAGAAACCACAGCTCCAAAAGCTGAGCTCATGAGATATTTGGAGTTTAAATTTAGACTCATAGTCTCTCAGATTTATCCACTTTCAGGCCATGTGTGAGTGCAGAGGATGATACGTTTCTCAGAACTCTGATTTTAATCCCAAACTTGAGTCCAAACTTCACTTGAAGGACTCGCAGAAAGAGGAGTCTGGAGTCCCATCAGCCTGTTTGGCAGCAGATAAAGCTTCTCTGGCACCGTGTGTGAGACTCTCTGTTACAGGCTGAGACACTTTAATCTGAGGAAACCTGAATAACACATCCAAATATTGGCCATTTAGGAAGTATGCATCTTTAATTTACCACTTGGTTTATTTGAAGAGACGTAGCTGAGGCTGATCGGAGCAGCAGAGACTGTGAGCACAGATAAACACAGAGTCCTGACTCCATCTCAGCAGAGGAACAAGCCGCAGACAGCAGATTTATACCTTCAGCTGAAAACACTCAGTCTGAAGAGCGAGCGCGCTCCCAGTCCATTAAAATGCTAAACAAATCACATGCTAAGCAGGATTTAGATGACAGACTGTGATAAGTTTCCAGCGCTGTCTTAGACGCTGTGAGCCAAGTGTGCAGAGTAATTATCACCATCACTCTCAGCAGCATCACCTGGCAGGTGCTCTGCACGGGATAACCACGGACGGCGTGTTGGAAAGAGGTTCAATACATGGAAACCAGAGCGCGGCGAACACAGGAAGCCAGGTCTCTGTATCTATACTCGAAGTTTGATGTTCAGACTGAAACTCTGCTTTTATTCACTCCTTTAATTTTCAGGGACAAATTATTTCATGAGGTAAACAGAGTCTCCTCTGTTCATACAGGTAGAGACGTGACTTCCTGTCCCCGTCTAAGATTAAAACCAGATTCACAGAGAGCTGAGTGTAAGAAATGAAAACATTAAGGATATGAAAGAGGATCAGTGTGTGCAGTAAATACGAAGACGTCAACCAGCAGGAAGCCGATTAAAACAAACAATCACTTCATTTTAGAGTCACAGATTTTAAACTGTTCAGTTCAACCTGGTTCACACGCCTGCCTCCAATCACAACGCTAACCTTCGCCGTCGAGACGCCAGCAGCCATTCTCACCTAAATTTATCCCCTGAAACAAATTTAGACCCAAATCCTGACGCGCCAAATGTTCCTAGTTCCTGGAGAAAGTTCCTGTGGTGGAAACGCAGCTAAACACGTCTGTACCGAACACACGTCTGCGTGTTTCCATGGTGATTTAACGCTTTACCATCATTAGCATTAGCAGCCAGGGATGCAAAGGCTTTGGAACATTTCTGCTAAATTTCAGGACAGTTTCCTAAAAATTTCCATGTGACTTTAAGCTCAGAAACTTTTCAGGGTTTAAATTATACAAATTTTCTAAAAAAAAAAAAAAAAAAAAAAATCCCAGGAATTTTTTTTTTTTTTTTTTGGTTCTTTTTTTTTGGGTTTTTTTTGTACTATTGAAATTCACTGTCTTCCTTAAAGTTTGGAAAAAAAATTTGATTTAAAAAAAAAAAACAAAAATCCCCCAAAATTTTGTCTTAGAAATTCTGAAAATTCCCAGAAGAAGAAAAAAGTGCAGTAAAATGTCTACATGCACACGTGTCAAACATCAGGTGACGTGTTTCTGTTTTTTATCATCAGCATTAATAACTGTAGTAAAAACATGAACACATGTCAAACACGCTGCATCAAATGAAAGACTGACTGTGACTGAAGAGCCAAAAACTGAATCTTAGTGTAACGGTCCTGAAGCTGAGGGGAACCAGCTGAGAAAGAACTGATCCATCTGAGTTCCTGAGTGTCCCTGTTCTCTGGTCTGTGACCCCGTCCTTCAGGCTCTGTGTTCTGGGTTTTCAACCTGCAGCAGTCACCTGTTCATCCACATCAGAACAAGAAGAGAAGGCTGAAGCTCGTTCATGCACACGTGGTCCTGTGGAGACAGTGAGGAGCAGGTCTCTCATATAGATCTCCACATGTGGCTGAAAATGGCAGCATGCTCATAACAAAAGCCGTTACTGAAAGAGCGCGGCCATGTTTACAGAGTGTCAGGGGGATTCACAGCATCCAGATGTGATGCTAACTGTGAATTTTAACAGCAGCCTCCATCAGACGCCGTCAGAACGCCAACAGAACGCCGCCGCTGCTGCCAGCCCGAGAAGATGAGGCTGTGTTTGATGATGCAAATTCATAACTCAGTTAGTGATTCGCGTTGACTCGGCAGTGATGGATGAACTCGGGGAAAAAAGTGTATTAAAAATATGACTGCGGGACATCTCTGCACATTTGTCCCCCCCGTAGCTTTATTCTGAAAATCATCTCTCTGCACACAAGAGTGAGTCTGAGACAGATGAAAGGCTCCAACCATCGCAAGCAAAGACGCTGCAGGCCAGGTTGTATCATAACCAAGATTCACTAATGTTTATGGATTTCTGTGTGTGTGTGTGTGTGTGTGTGTGTGTGTGTGTGTGTGTGTGTGTGTGTGTGTTTGTGTGGAGGGTTTGAGGCTATCTGTAACTATTTGAGAGAAAGAAAGAGGATCCAAACTGAGGAGGAGAGACTCAGAGAAAGAAGCAGAGAGTCTCTGCGGACTTGTTTTGGTCATGGTGCTTGAGCACTCTGATTAATGCTCATAGAGAGACACCAGATGGAACCAGCAAGAGGACAGAGAGAGAGAGAGAGAGAGAGAGAGAGAGAGAGAGAGAAGGGTAAAAGAGGGTTGAGAAGGAAATTTGGAAGAGCACCATGGAAGAGGCTGATCAGACAAAGAGAGAAAAGGGTGGAAAGAGGCAGGAGCTGGAGAGAGAAACGATTAGACTTTACACATGGAGACGATGAGAGAGAGCGAGAAAGAGTGAGAGAGAGAAACTACCCTGAAGAAGGACTGCCGTACGAGCTACTGGCAGCACTTTCTCTACAACCAAATCTGACTCTGGACAGAAGTTTGTAATAAAAATCACTTCATTCAGTTCATTTGTTCGTTTCTTGTAAACTCGTGTTTTTAATCTTTTAATGGAAGAAACTTTGGTCCCTCAGACCCAGCTGGCTCACTGTGCTGGCAGGGACCAGGAGAGCCAATCAGGACCGCTGTGGGCAAGAAACCCAGTTACCAAGAATCATGTTGTTTCAGACAGTGGATGGAAGAGTATGAAGGCATGAGTATGTTAGCATTTATAGACAATGTCCCTCATGTCCCCTCATGTCCCCTCATGTCAATTCATACCCCCGCATGTTTCTCATGTCCCCTCATCTCTCCTCATGTCCCCTCATGTCCCCTCATGTCCCCTCATCTCTCCTCATGTCCCTCATGTCCCCATGTCTCCTCATGCCCCTTATGTCCCTAATGTCCCTCATGTCTCCTCATGTCCCCTCATGTCAATTCATACCCCCGCATGTTTCTCATGTCCCCTCATGTCCCCTCATCTCTCCTCATGTCCCTCATGTCCCCATGTCTCCTCATGCCCCTTATGTCCTTCATGTCCCTCATGTCTCCTCATGCCCCTCATGTCCCTCATGCCCCTTATGTCCCTAATGTCCCTCATGTCCCTCATGTCCCCATGTCTCCTCCTCTCCCTCATGTCTCCTCATGTCCCTCATGTCCCTCATGTCCCCATGTCTCCTCCTCTCCCTCATGTCTCCTCATGTCCCTCATGTCCCCTCATGTCCCCATGTCTCCTCTCCCGCCCTGTTTCCTGCTCTGTCCGCTGCCCGCTCCTCTCTGAATAATACAGGTGGAATAAGTAACTTCAGTTAAAGGCAGCAGAGCTCCTGCAGTGCTGTGAGCCTCCGTCTGACTGTTGGTGTGACAGAAACATCCCTGCGTGATAAAAAAAACTTCAGCGTCTTATATAACAGGATATATAAAGAAGAGTGCCGTGGATTCTGACTCACTCTGACAGCGGGGAGCAGAAAGACTGACTGATGAATATTTCTCCTTCAGAATTAGTTTTAATTCAGAGAGCAGATCTGTACGTGGTGTGGGCCTGTGATCTAACATCAGTTTGACTTCATCATGACAACAGAGAAGCAGGAGAGGAGCTCTTAGACGGCGGTTAAAGAGGTGTGGTTAATGTATGTTATCACTCTGTAGACATCATTCTACAAAGAGCATCAGTTACGAGGTCATTACTGAAGCACCACGGCCTGAGGACCAGTTTCAGGTCTGAAGCCTGTAAGAGATGTAAAGGACTCTGAAGCAGAGAGAGCGAGCGAGCGAGCGAGCGAGCGAGCGAGCAGACGAGAGCGGGGGGGAATTTGGGAGATCAGTGGCAGGAAAGAAGATGAGAAAGGAGGATTTGGGTGTCATGGGATTACTCCAAGATGTGGTGTGTGGGAGACAGGAATACAGAGAGCGAGCAGGCAGAGAGCGAGCAGGCAGAGAGACAGCAGGCAGAGAGCGAGCAGGCAGAGAGACAGCAGGCAGAGAGCCAGCAGGCAGAGAGCGAGCAGGCAGAGAGCGAGCAGGCAGAGAGACAGCAGGCAGAGAGCCAGCAGGCAGAGAGCGAGCAGGCAGAGAGACAGCAGGCAGAGAGCGAGCAGGCAGAGAGCGAGCAGGCAGAGAGCCAGCAGGCAGAGAGCGAGCAGGCAGAGAGACAGCAGGCAGAGAGCGAGCAGGCAGAGAGCGAGCAGGCAGAGAGCGAGCAGGCAGAGAGACAGCAGGCAGAGAGCGAGCAGGCAGAGAGACAGCAGGCAGAGAGCGAGCAGGCAGAGAGCGAGCAGGCAGAGAGCGAGCAGGCAGAGAGCGAGCAGGCAGAGAGACAGCAGGCAGAGAGCCAGCAGGCAGAGAGCGAGCAGGCAGAGAGCGAGCAGGCAGAGAGACAGCAGGCAGTGAGAAAGCAGGCAGAGAGACAGCAGGCAGAGAGCGAGCAGGCAGTGAGAAAGCAGGCAGAGAGACAGCAGGCAGAGAGCCAGCAGGCAGAGAGACAGCAGGCAGAGAGCGAGCAGGCAGAGAGCGAGCAGGCAGAGAGACAGCAGGCAGAGAGACAGCAGGCAGAGAGACAGCAGGCAGAGAGCGAGCAGGCAGAGAGACAGCAGGCAGAGAGACAGCAGGCAGAGAGCGAGCAGGCAGAGAGACAGCAGGCAGAGAGCGAGCAGGCAGAGAGACAGCAGGCAGAGAGACAGCAGGCAGAGAGCGAGCAGGCAGAGAGACAGCAGGCAGAGAGACAGCAGGCAGAGAGACAGCAGGCAGAGAGACAGCAGGCAGAGAGACAGCAGGCAGAGAGACAGCAGGCAGAGAGACAGCAGGCAGAGAGCGAGCAGCACTTCATTTTGATTCGGAGCAGAAATTAAGAAGCCAGAGACTTTCTGATGCTCAGTACGTGGGAATTTGGGATAAATGTTTGAAAGATGAGAAGTGAAAGAAGAAACACTTTGTTTTAGCTGCTGTCTCTTTAAGGCTGCCTGCTCCACAAACCCCCTTCATTCTGATTGGCTAGTCCTCTGGAGGCCTGTTGGAGGCGGAGCTATATGCAGGCCTTGGTGTTTGAGGCCTGATGAGTGTTTTGATCAGCTTACAGACAGATTCAGGGATTTCTTTGAATATGTAGAGGTTTAAAATCTGCACACGCTCAGTCTGAACATCCTGCGTTGGCGCTTTAGCTCCATGTTGAAGGAAATACCTCCTCTAAACTTCCTCCTCCCTGAGGACTGTTTTCTTCCTCACACCTGGCTTCAGATTGCTTCAGACACAAAGTTAAGGACCCCATTCCTCCAACAGCTTGGACTTTTAATCTGTCAGGAAACAACGTTTCCATCAGCGCCTGGCTCAGGTAATGTCCAGGTGTGCAGGTATTAGAGGAAGTGAGCGTGTGTGAAGCGTAAGAAGCTCTTGATCTTTTTACTCAGAAACTTCATCAGCTTTGAATATAAACTCACAGATTTGACTGATTAACACCTACACACACACACTCACACACACACACACCCCGCTGCAGTCAGCTTTACAGAAACACAGGTCCTTTTAATTTGTGAACAAACACTCGACAGCACGCTGCTGCTTCTGTGAGAAAACAATCTCATCTCAGTCAGGAGGAGCTTTTTCTCTGCTCTGCACCTCGAAACGGCGCCAAGATTGGACTGAACCAGAGTGACAGATGGAAGAAAGATTGATACCAAGGAAGAGAGACAGGGGGGAGCAGAGAGAGAGAGAGAGAGGATGGAGGGGCGAGCAGGCAGAGAGAGAGAGAGAGAGAGAGAGTGTTGACCTTCACTCTAAACAAAACCACCAACAGCATTCAGCACATATGGCTCGAATTAATGTGGCGGGACTTCAGTGTGTGTGTGTGTGTGTGTGTGTGTGTGTGTGTGTGTGTGTGTGTGTGTGTGTTTACCTCTTAGCAGTGAGCCTATCAGCATGAGCGTGCTTCCTAATGTGTGTCTGTGAGTTTGTTTACATGCTGATGTTGACTTGCAGGTCAGCACATGGATAGATATGTGTGTGTGTGTGTGTGTGTGTGTGTGTGTGTGTGTGTGTGTGTGTGTGTGCCTGCATGCAAACATGGTGTGTATCTTAATTGGACTCCATTCAAGTGTTTAATTGCTCATTAGAGATGCTGCAGAGCGATCTATACTCCCGCTCTCCCCGCCGGCTCGCCGTCGCCCTGCGCGACTCGGGACCCGCAGAGACTGGAGCGCTCTGACCCGAACCACATGGATTAGTTCACCTCGTCAATCTGGATCAAACCATCCATATGAGATGAAGATCCTTAAGCCAGAGATTGATGCTGCAGTGAGACAGATTCTTAATCAGCCACTTTGACACTCAGCTGCTCTGCTGAGCTGTGAGATTAGCGAGAGGACGGCTGGACGGTGAGGGTGGTCAGGGAACGGACCCATCAGTCAGCCAGCGCCACCGAGGGCCACCGAGGGCCAACGAGGGCCAACGAGGGCCAACAAGTCCCAACGAGTGCCACCGAGTGCCACCGAGGGCCAACAAGTGCCAACGAGTGCCACCGAGTGCCAACCAGCGTCAGCGAGCCGATGAGTCAGTGATTCACATCATCATTGTGTCAATCAGGAAGTCAGTCACACGTCAGGCTGTCGGTCAGAGGAAAAGGCTCAGAGAGAGAGGCTTCAGACAGCCAGAGGGAAGACCACTTACAGACCAGAGACCAGGTCCTACAGAGGCCAGAGACCAGAGACCAGAGACCAGATACCAGTACTACAGAGACCAGAGACCAGAGACCAGTTCTACAGAGACGTTTACAGTCAGAGGAAACATCCCAGACTTTAAACATGATGTCCTGGTTTCTGGAGTTTCCTCCTGCAGGTGAAGCTCAGGGTCCCTGAAGTTTGATGGTTTACTGAGGAATGAGTTCGTCTGGAATTTGCTGGTGTTGGTTTGAAGGTTCGACAAAGAAAAAGTGAGAGAGCAGTTTTCTGGTGTCTTGGTAGGACATCTTCTGGTCCTGGTGTTGAGAAGTTTTCTGGTGTCTCGGTTGGACATCTTCTGGTCCTGGTGTTGGTGACGGACAGACGCTGGTCTCAGTCTGTTATAGTCATCAAATCCTCCTCTTCAAACACAGACTCTGTGCAACGTGCCGTCAGGGCGCTGACACACATCCTCTCCCTCAGAGCTCAGTGATGGGTATTGGCGTGCTCGGACAGCGGCCACGATCAGCGGCCATGATCAGCTCCTTCGCTCCTCGCCTGGGGCCGGCCGGGGTGATGTGGACTGGGGCCTGCTGCTGGTTCGTGTGTGAGCTGGAGCTGCATCATGGAGGACGCTCAGGAGGCCGACTGGGACATATCATGCTCCTGTCTGTCAGCCTGTCAGTGTGTGTGTGTGTGTGTGTGTGTGTAGCTCTCGTCACGTCTGTCTCATCCGCTCGTCCAGCCTGTCCATCCATCAGGGACCCTGTCACCCTGTGGTCCGTGTGCTGCTTCCTGTCTGGACGTCTTACTCACATATTTAACCTCATCCTGAGGTGATGATGAGTCTGTTAGGCTAAAGAGAGTCTGAATTATCTGTGTGTGTGTGTGTGTGTGTGTGTGTGTGTGTGTCAGGGGTTGGTGTAGCCATCAGTTAATCCCAGGAGCCGTGTTCCCCGTGTTAAAGAAACATATTATAACCTTTCAGACGTGTTACCGTCACTGACAGATGTGGAGCTCGTCAGAGCTGAGCTCAGGGTCTCTGTGTTGATGGATTATTCCCCCGCTTCCTGTGTGTACGTACAGTATGACACTCACCACACGCGTGGCGTCTGTGTGTGTGTGTGGA
>CM061156.1:472167-565264 GCA_030710495.1 Labroides dimidiatus
CCCTGCTTCCTTTAACTGACATCCATCCATCCATCCAACTATCCATCCATCCACCCATCCATCCATCCAACTATCCATCCATCCATCCATCCATCCATCCATCCATCCATCCACCCATCCAACCATCCATGTCCAACGGTGCATGGACCGGACGGAGCAACGGAGCAACGGTGTTGCTCTCATGTGTGAATTTCTGAAGCTCTTTAATGAGTCATTTCTTCCTGTTGTACAAAAGTGAAGCCAACGTTTTCAACAAGGACGTAGAGCAGCAAAACAAAAATGAGTATTTAATGTGTTAATTGATGATTTGGTTTCACTTTTAGGGGCTGTCATGTCCTCCATCTTTCAGACGGTGTAATAGAGTCTCCTCCTTCAAGTGGAGACTGATGTTAGACTCGGGGCATGTGGGTCGAAGCATTGCATCAGGATATTTTTCAGAGCGTGCTCTGAAGCGTCTTTGAAGCGATATCTCGACGGCAGAGCGAGAGCTGTTTGGTTGACTGACAGACCAAGAGCTGTTTCTCCTTTTTCAAAGCATCTGTACGAATGTAGCATCAACAGCAGTGACAGAGGAATATAAAGTACAGCTGGGGGGAAGGAGAGAGCGAGGTATGGAGAGGGAGGGGTGATATAAGGAGAGAGAGAGGGAGGGAGAGAGGGGGAGGAAGAGGGGAGCACTCCTTTGATGTTGGTCCGCTGATCCGGCCGGCTGTTGAGGACGCAGGCAGGTATGGTAAACATCCCAGACTCCTCCAACCAGCAGCTTTGATCACAGTGTGGAGAGATGATGCTGATGACTCAGAATACTAAGAGGAGATCTATACACACACACACTGACACACACACACTTCATACTGTATGGGGAGACACTCACGTCCCCGGAGCATAAGAACACACACACACACTGACACACACACTGACACACACACTGACACACACACTGACACACGCTTTCATCCTTTCTCGTGCTGTTTTAACCTCTCAACCTTTCATTTCTGCACGCAGCACCTTCAAACCGTTTCACACTGATTTCTGTCCCCTGATTGCAGCCGGCCTCAGACGCTGCCTCCTTACATCCAGAGAAGAGTCAGCGTGGCGCTCACCCCACCGGAAAATTCAATTGTGCTGAAACAGTGGGGAGAACCTGAGACCTGAGGGATCTGTGAGGGATTAGGAGAGGAAGCAGCCCATCACGTCATACAGCACAGATTTAAACAGACTATACTGGAAAGAGTACGCTTAAAGGGCTGTTCCAAAAACAAGCTGAACAGCACCAACCTGCTCTGTGGGAATATTTAAGAGCTTTCACTCTCTCTGCTGCCTTCAGAGATCTGAACCCGTTCACTCACTTTTCCTCCTTTTTATTCTTTCACGTGTTGAAATGAGATCGACTGTCAATACGCCCAAACATCAAACCGTCTCTGGGCTGGGAATGAAAGATAATCGAGCCTGATCGCCGAGAAAATAAAACTGAATAGACGGTTTCTGTCCGGTGAGTTTACACAGAATGAATAATAGAATTAGACGGACTCTGTAATTTCGCACTGTGCTTTGCTGTAAGCTACCTTTAAGCCTCTACAAGCTTGTTTCACCGAATTCCAGCATCTGTTAAATTATTACGCCGGGACGCGTTCGTGTTTGTTGAAAATCGAGACGATCCCAGGGAACATTGCTGCAGTCTGTTTATGCTAATTCTGTCTGAACGTATCCTCCAATCAGATCCATGTGACAGAAGTTTGTCTGCAGCGTCTTCTCAGACTACAACAGAGAGAGAGAGAGAGAGAGAGAGAGAGAGAGAGAGAGAGAGAGAGAGAGAGAGAGAGAGGAGTCAGTGATACTCAAACACCCGTAGGCTTCAAGGTGAAAGGAGTGTTAGCTGTCACCTGGTAACCCTGCTAGCCATCTGCTCCTCACACACTCCAAATACTTCACCATGACTTCAGACGGCGCCACACACTCACCAAGCTAACGGCTAACCTATGCATGGACGTGTCTGATCTGGATCCACTTCTGTGACCTGAGTCTGTCTGAGACCAGAGTCTGAGACCAGAGTCTGAGACCAGAGTCTGAGACCAGAGTCTGAGACCCGAGTCTGAGACCTGGGTCTGAGACCTGTGTCTGAGACCTGAGTCTGTGACCTTAGTCTGAGACCTGAGTCTGTGACCTTAGTCTGAGACATGGGTCTGTGACCTGAGTCTGAGACCTGAGTCTGAGACTTGAGTCATAGACCCGAGTCTGAGACCTGGGTCTGTGACCTGAGTCTGAGAGCTGGGTCTGTGACATGAGTCTGAGACCTGAATCTGAGACCTTAGTCTGAGACATGGGTCTGTGTCACGGGTCTGAGACCTGAGACTGAGACCTGAGTCTGTGACCTGGGTCTGAGACCTGGGTCTGTGTCCTGGGTCTGAGACCTGGGTCTGTGTCCTGGGTCTGAGACCTGGGTCTGTGACTTGAGTCTGAGACCTGGGTCTGAGACCTGGGTCCGTGACATGAGTCTGAGACCTGAATCTGAGACCTGAGACTGAGACCTGGGTCTGTGTTCTGAGTCTGAGACCTGGGTCTGTGTCCTGGGTCTGTGTCCTGGGTGACTGCTGGGCTGTTTTGCCCCCACCCTTCCAAACGGGGAGCCTACGTTTGGTCTTAGGGCTGCTCTTGATGGACCTGTTTGGATCTGATCGATGTGAGTCATGTTTTCTGAGGATCAACAAATCCTGGCACAGGTCCGGACTCTCAAACAAAGATCCTGGTTTGGTTCTGGACGTGTCTGCAGCTCAGGACTCTCAGGCAGCGCTTGGTGGACCTGGTTCAGAGGAAACTTGAGGACAGGTGTTTGTTGACTGGAGACAAACTTTGTCTTTGAACCAGAAGAAAAGGATCTGAATGCAGCTGCTGATTGGCTGTTTGTTGACCTACAGATGACGTCAGAGTGCTGTGATCTGGTTTCTTGATGGTCTGGTTTCTTGATGGTCTGGTTTTTTGATGGTCTGGTTTCTCGATGGTCTGGTTTCTTGATGGTCTGGTTTTTTGATGGTCTGGTTTTTTGATGGTCTGGTTTCTCGATGGTCTGGTTTCTTGATGGTCTGGTTTCTTGATGGTCTGGTTTTTTGTCTCCTTATTTCAGAGATTTATAAAACCCAGACACTTCCAACCATCCAGCCAGAGACGTTTTATTTTTACATTGTTGATTTGAGAAAAGCTTCTGAATGGACTGTTGGAGTCTGCTCCGTGTGTGATCCTGATCTGAGAGTCCCTCAGTGAGACTGAGTTTGACGCTCTGACTTAAAGGGTCAGCTCTCCCAAATGAAACCCTGTTTCTGTCTGTGCAGCCTGTGAGTCTTTGTTTGTTTGTTTGTTTGTGTCTTTGTTTGTTGTTTGTTTGTGTCTTTGTTTATGTCTTTGTCTGTTTGTTTGTGTCTTTGTTGTTTGTTTGTTTTTTGTTTGTTTGTCTGTTGTTTGTTTGTTTGTGTCTTTGTTTGTGTCTTTGTTTGTTTGTTTGTCTTTGTTTGTTTTTTGTTTGTTTGTTTGTGTCTTTGTTTGTTTGTTTGCCTTTGTTTATGTCTTTGTTTGTCTTTGTTTGTGTCTTTGTTTGTTTGTTTGTTTCTTTGTTTGTTTGTCTGTTGTTTGTTTGTTTGTGTCTTTGTTTGTGTCTTTGTTTGTTTGTTTGTTTGTCTTTGTTTGTTTGTTTGTTTATGTCTTTGTTTGTTGTTTGTTTGTTTATGTCTTTGTTTGTTTGTGTCTTTGTTTGTTTGTTTATGCCTTTGTTTGTTGTTTGTTTTTTTGTTTGTTGTTTGTTTATGTCTTTGTTTGTTTGTTTGTTTGTTTATGTCTTTGTTTGTTTGTTTATGTCTTTGTTTGTTTGTTTGTTTGTTTATGTCTTTGTTTGTTTGTTTATGTCTTTGTTTGTTTGTTTGTTTGTTTGTTTGTTTGTGTCTTTGTTTGTTTGTTTGTGTCTTTGTTTTTGTTTGTTTGTTTATGCCTTTGTTTGTTGTTTGTTTGTTTGTTTATGCCTTTGTTTGTTGTTCTACTCTCAGACGTGTCTCTGAGGTTTCAGCTGCTCTCTCCGCTGAGGGCTGATGAATTTTTGGAATTGAAGCGTCGTCTGAATAAATCCACAGCAGTGTGACTTTGGAGGAGTTGGGCTCGTCTGGATCAGCCTCAGACTTCACTGAGAGCAGAAAGTTCCCATGGAAACAGCTGACAGATGAGATCCTGTTCACCGACTGTACTCGGTCGGAGGATGGAGCCGCTGGAGACCCAGAGAGAATATTTTTAGGGGTGTTGAGCTCAAACTTAGAGACAGGACGACGAGTGAATGTGGTAAACACGTTGAGGAGGCGAATGCAAACAGAATTCTGTGAGATGAGAGCTGAGACCTGCTGCTGGGAGGTGACTGACCACCAGCTCACAGCTCTTTAATCTGGATTATAATTTACATCTCCTGTCAGGGCAGGAGGTGGTGTGAGCAGGTCTCAGCTCGTCTCCGTGAACAGCAGCATGAACGCCATGAAACCAGCCACAGGCTGAGACGGCGCCGTGACGCTGTGAGCTCCTTCAGTGACACATGAGCAGCCTGAGGCAGAGACACCAGAGACGCTCACGAAGGGAAGTTTCTCCATCAGAAAGGACGTCTGGGCCCGTGTCCACTGACAGCGTGTCCACTGACAGCCTGTTCGACTGACAGCCTGTTCGACTGACAGCGTGTCCACTGACAGCCTGTTCGACTGACAGCGTGTCCACTGACAGCCTGTCCACTGACAGCCTGTCCGCTGACAGCCTGTCCACTGACAGCGTGTCCACTGACAGCCTGTCCACTGACAGCGTGTTCACTGACAGCGTGTCCACTGACAGCCTGTTCGACTGACAGCGTGTCCGCTGACAGCCTGTCCACTGACAGCGTGTCCACTGACAGCCTGTCCACTGACAGCGTGTTCACTGACAGCCTGTCCACTGACAGCCTGTCCACTGACAGCGTGTCCACTGACAGCCTGTCCACTGACAGCGTGTTCACTGACAGCCTGTCCACTGACAGCCTGTCCACTGACAGCGTGTCCGCTGACAGCCTGTCCACTGACAGCGTGTCCACTGACAGCGTGTCCACTGACAGCGTGTCCACTGACAGCGTGTCCACTGACAGCCTGTTCGACTGACAGCCTGTTCGACTGACAGCGTGTCCACTGACAGCCTGTCCACTGACAGCCTGTCCACTGACAGCCTGTCCACTGACAGCCTGTTCGACTGACAGCGTGTCCACTGACAGCCTGTCCACTGACAGCCTGTCCACTGACAGCGTGTCCACTGACAGCGTGTCCACTGACAGCGTGTCCACTGACAGTGTGTCCACTGACAGCCTGTTCGACTGACAGCGTGTCCACTGACAGCCTGTCCACTGACAGCCTGTCCACTGACAGTGTGTCCACTGACAGCCTGTTCGACTGACAGCGTGTCCACTGACAGCCTGTCCACTGACAGCCTGTCCACTGACAGCCTGTCCACTGACAGCCTGTCCACTGACAGCGTGTCCACTGACAGCCTGTTCGACTGACAGCGTGTTCGACCGACAGCGTGTTCGTCTGACAGCGTGTTCGACCGACAGCGTGTTCGACTGACAGCGTGTTCGACCGACAGCGTGTTCATCTGACAGCGTGTTCATCTGACAGCGTGTTCGACCGACAGCGTGTTCATCTGACAGCGTGTTCAACCGACAGCGTGTTCGTCTGACAGCATGTTCGACTGACAGCGTGTTCGACTGACAGCGTGTTCGTCTGACAGTGTGTTCGACCGACAGCGTGTTCGACCGACAGCGTGTTCGACCCACAGCGTGTTCGACCGACAGCGTGTTCGTCTGACAGCGTGTTCGACCGACAGCGTGTTCGACCGACAGCGTGTTCGTCTGACAGCGTGTTCGACCGACAGCATGTTCGTCTGACAGCGTGTTCGTCTGACAGTGTGTTCGACTGACAGCGTGTTCGACTGACAGCGTGTCCACTGACAGTGTGTTCGTCTGACAGCATGTTCATCTGACAGCGTGTTCGACTGACAGCGTGTTCGACTGACAGCGTGTTCGACTGACAGCGTGTTCGACTGACAGTGTGTTCGTCTGACAGTGTGTTCGTCTGACAGCGTGTTCGTCTGACAGCGTGTTCGACTGACAGCGTGTTCGACTGACAGCGTGTCCACTGACAGTGTGTTCGTCTGACAGCATGTTCATCTGACAGCGTGTTCGACTGACAGCGTGTTCGACTGACAGCGTGTTCGACTGACAGCGTGTTCGACTGACAGCGTGTCCACTGACAGTGTGTTCGTCTGACAGCATGTTCATCTGACAGCGTGTTCGACTGACAGTGTGTTCGTCTGACAGCGTGTTCGTCTGACAGTGTGTTCGACTGACAGCGTGTTCGACTGACAGCGTGTCCACTGACAGCGTGTTCGACTGACAGCGTGTCCACTGACAGTGTGTTCGTCTGACAGCGTGTCCACTGACAGCGTGTCCACTGACAGTGTGTTCGTCTGACAGCGTGTCCACTGACAGCGTGTCCACTGACAGTGTGTTCGACTGACAGCGTGTTCGACTGACAGCGTGTCCACTGACAGCGTGTTCGACTGACAGCGTGTCCACTGACAGCGTGTTCGACTGACAGCGTGTTCATCTGACAGCGTGTTCGACTGACAGCGTGTTCGACTGACAGCGTGTTCGACTGACAGCGTGTTCGACTGACAGTGTGTTCGTCTGACAGTGTGTTCGTCTGACAGCGTGTTCGTCTGACAGCGTGTTCGACTGACAGCGTGTTCGACTGACAGCGTGTCCACTGACAGTGTGTTCGTCTGACAGCATGTTCATCTGACAGCGTGTTCGACTGACAGCGTGTTCGACTGACAGCGTGTTCGACTGACAGCGTGTTCGACTGACAGCGTGTCCACTGACAGTGTGTTCGTCTGACAGCATGTTCATCTGACAGCGTGTTCGACTGACAGTGTGTTCGTCTGACAGCGTGTTCGTCTGACAGTGTGTTCGACTGACAGCGTGTTCGACTGACAGCGTGTCCACTGACAGTGTGTTCGTCTGACAGCATGTTCATCTGACAGCGTGTTCGACTGACAGTGTGTTCGTCTGACAGCGTGTTCGTCTGACAGTGTGTTCGACTGACAGCGTGTTCGACTGACAGCGTGTTCGACTGACAGCGTGTTCGACTGACAGCGTGTCCACTGACAGTGTGTTCGTCTGACAGCATGTTCATCTGACAGCGTGTTCGACCGACAGCATGTTCGTCTGACAGCGTGTTCGTCTGACAGTGTGTTCGACTGACAGCGTGTTCGACTGACAGCGTGTCCACTGACAGTGTGTTCGTCTGACAGCATGTTCATCTGACAGCGTGTTCGACTGACAGCGTGTTCGACTGACAGCGTGTTCGACTGACAGCGTGTTCGACTGACAGCGTGTCCACTGACAGTGTGTTCATCTGACAGTGTGTTCGACTGACAGCGTGTTCGACTGACAGTGTGTTCATCTGACAGTGTGTTCGACTGACAGCGTGTTCGTCTGACAGCGTGTTCGACTGACAGCGTGTTCGACTGACAGTGTGTTCGTCTGACAGTGTGTTCGTCTGACAGCGTGTTCGACTGACAGCGTGTTCGACTGACAGTGTGTTCGTCTGACAGCGTGTTCGACTGACAGCGTGTTCGACTGACAGCGTGTTCGTCTGACAGCGTGTTCGACTGACAGCGTGTTCGACTGACAGCGTGTTCGTCTGACAGTGTGTTCGACCGACAGCGTGTTCGTCTGACAGCGTGTTCGACCGACAGCGTGTTCGTCTGACAGCGTGTTCGACCGACAGCGTGTTCGTCTGACAGCGTGTTCGACCGACAGCATGTTCGACTGACAGCGTGTTCGTCTGACAGTGTGTTCGACCGACAGCGTGTTCGTCTGACAGCGTGTTCGACCGACAGCGTGTTCGACCGACAGCGTGTTCGACCGACAGCGTGTTCGTCTGACAGCGTGTTCGACCGACAGCATGTTCGTCTGACAGCGTGTTCGTCTGACAGTGTGTTCGACTGACAGCGTGTTCGACTGACAGCGTGTCCACTGACAGTGTGTTCGTCTGACAGCATGTTCATCTGACAGCGTGTTCGACTGACAGCGTGTTCGACTGACAGCGTGTTCGACTGACAGCGTGTTCGACTGACAGTGTGTTCGTCTGACAGTGTGTTCGTCTGACAGCGTGTTCGTCTGACAGCGTGTTCGACTGACAGCGTGTTCGACTGACAGCGTGTCCACTGACAGTGTGTTCGTCTGACAGCATGTTCATCTGACAGCGTGTTCGACTGACAGCGTGTTCGACTGACAGCGTGTTCGACTGACAGCGTGTTCGACTGACAGCGTGTCCACTGACAGTGTGTTCGTCTGACAGCATGTTCATCTGACAGCGTGTTCGACTGACAGTGTGTTCGTCTGACAGCGTGTTCGTCTGACAGTGTGTTCGACTGACAGCGTGTTCGACTGACAGCGTGTCCACTGACAGTGTGTTCGTCTGACAGCATGTTCATCTGACAGCGTGTTCGACTGACAGTGTGTTCGTCTGACAGCGTGTTCGTCTGACAGTGTGTTCGACTGACAGCGTGTTCGACTGACAGCGTGTTCGACTGACAGCGTGTTCGACTGACAGCGTGTCCACTGACAGTGTGTTCGTCTGACAGCATGTTCATCTGACAGCGTGTTCGACCGACAGCATGTTCGTCTGACAGCGTGTTCGTCTGACAGTGTGTTCGTCTGACAGCATGTTCATCTGACAGCGTGTTCGACTGACAGCGTGTTCGACTGACAGCGTGTTCGACTGACAGCGTGTTCGACTGACAGCGTGTCCACTGACAGTGTGTTCGTCTGACAGCATGTTCATCTGACAGCGTGTTCGACTGACAGCGTGTTCGACTGACAGCGTGTTCGACTGACAGCGTGTTCGACTGACAGTGTGTTCATCTGACAGCGTGTTCGACTGACAGCGTGTTCGTCTGACAGCGTGTTCGACTGACAGCGTGTTCGACTGACAGTGTGTTCGTCTGACAGTGTGTTCGTCTGACAGCGTGTTCGACTGACAGTGTGTTCGTCTGACAGCGTGTTCGACTGACAGTGTGTTCGTCTGACAGCGTGTTCGACTGACAGCGTGTTCGACTGACAGCGTGTTCGTCTGACAGCGTGTTCGACTGACAGTGTGTTCGACTGACAGCGTGTTCGACTGACAGCGTGTTCGTCTGACAGCGTGTTCGACTGACAGCGTGTTCGACTGACAGTGTGTTCGTCTGACAGTGTGTTCGTCTGACAGCGTGTTCGACTGACAGTGTGTTCGTCTGACAGCGTGTTCGACTGACAGCGTGTTCGACTGACAGCGTGTTCATCTGACAGCGTGTTCGACTGACAGCGTGTTCGACTGACAGTGTGTTCGTCTGACAGTGTGTTCGTCTGACAGCGTGTTCGACTGACAGTGTGTTCGTCTGACAGCGTGTTCGACTGACAGCGTGTTCGACTGACAGCGTGTTCGTCTGACAGCGTGTTCGACTGACAGCGTGTTCGACTGACAGCGTGTTCATCTGACAGCGTGTTCGACTGACAGCGTGTTCATCTGACAGCGTGTTCGACTGACAGCGTGTTCGACTGACAGCGTGTTCGACTGACAGCGTGTTCATCTGACAGCCTGTTCGACTGACAGCGTGTTCATCTGACAGCGTGTTCGACTGACAGCGTGTTCATCTGACAGCGTGTTCGACTGACAGCGTGTTCGACTGACAGCGTGTTCGACTGACAGCGTGTTCATCTGACAGCCTGTTCGACTGACAGCGTGTTCATCTGACAGTGTGTTCGACTGACAGCGTGTTCATCTGACAGCGTGTTCGACTGACAGCGTGTTCATCTGACAGCGTGTTCGACTGACAGCGTGTTCGACTGACAGCGTGTTCGACTGACAGCGTGTTCATCTGACAGCCTGTTCGACTGACAGCGTGTTCATCTGACAGCGTGTTCGACTGACAGCGTGTTCATCTGACAGCGTGTTCGACTGACAGCGTGTTCGACTGACAGCGTGTTCGACTGACAGCGTGTTCATCTGACAGCGTGTTCGACTGACAGCGTGTTCATCTGACAGCGTGTTCGACTGACAGCGTGTTCGACTGACAGCGTGTTCGACTGACAGCGTGTTCGACTGACAGCGTGTTCATCTGACAGCGTGTTCGACTGACAGCGTGTTCATCTGACAGCGTGTTCGACTGACAGCGTGTTCGACTGACAGCGTGTTCATCTGACAGCGTGTTCGACTGACAGCGTGTTCATCTGACAGCGTGTTCGACTGACAGCCTGTTCGACTGACAGCGTGTTCATCTGACAGCGTGTTCGACTGACAGCGTGTTCATCTGACAGCGTGTTCGACTGACAGCGTGTTCGACTGACAGCGTGTTCGACTGACAGCGTGTTCATCTGACAGCCTGTTCGACTGACAGCGTGTTCATCTGACAGCGTGTTCGACTGACAGCGTGTTCGACTGACAG
This sequence comes from Labroides dimidiatus, assembly GCA_030710495.1. Classification (NCBI taxonomy): domain Eukaryota; kingdom Metazoa; phylum Chordata; class Actinopteri; order Labriformes; family Labridae; genus Labroides; species Labroides dimidiatus. Next base: position 482,698 of record CM061156.1, read on the forward strand.
CGTGTTCGACTGACAGCGTGTTCGTCTGACAGCGTGTCCACTGACAGCGTCCACGTCCTCTGAGCTCGTCTCTCTCTCTCACTCACCTGAGTTTCTCTGTGAGCTTCATGTTTGATTTGATGGATTTTCTGATGAAAACTTAAATCCATCCATGAAAGTCGAGTCTTCGGCTGCGTTTGGAGCAGAAGGTCCAGGAACCGTTCATGTTCCTGTTAAAGTCCCCAGAACTAAAGTTCCTGTCAGGGTGTGAAGCTCTGATCCTTTGAACCTCATGATGTGGTTTTATAAGTTCCAGTTCTGGTTCATCAGTCGGCTCTCCTGTGTCTGTGTCTGTGTCTGTGTCTGTGTCTGTGTTTAATGAGGGAACAGCTACAGGAGACCGAGGACCAGACTGTCCCTGTGGCTTCAGGAGCCAGCACGGTGCGTGCCAGCAGCTCGATGGGACGCTTCAGTCTCTGTGGAGGCATCAGTCTGTTAAAATATCTCACCAAACTTTGCTGTTCCACAGATCCTCCCCAAAGCCCCGAAGGAGTCTGTTACTTCTTCTTCTCCACAAGTCGTCCTATTTCTGTTCTCTCAGTCCTGATCCTCTGAAATTTTAATACCGATATATATTTTATTGGTTCCTGCTTCATCCCATCAAACTGCTCCAGGTCCTTCATCACAGAGCCACACAGAACCTCTCTTTAACTGAGCTGCTCACACGCTGTTTACATGTGTGTGCATCCGTGACCGGATATCTGAACAACCTCTGGAGACTAATCAGGAGCCTGCTCCAAGACCCCCCCAACACACACACACACAGAGTGACGCACACACACAGAGTGACACACACACACAGAGTGACACACACACACACAGTGACACACACACACACACACACACACAGAGTGACACACACTCCCTGTGTGTGGAGGGAGGAGACGTGCAGTCAGAGTGCATTCCTGTGTCTTTTTGGCCGGTGCAGCGTGTGTGTTTAATTCCAGATGACACACACCCTGAAGGGGACGAGGCGATGCAGGGACACACTCTCATCCTCACAGAAGTGCTCTGAAACATGTTGTGTTTCACAGCTCAGAGTGCGCACACACACACCTGCACACACACCTGCACACACACACACAGAGTTGTGTGTGTATTAGGGATGCAGACGGTGTCACAGGAGCAGAGCGCTGAGTGGCTTAATACAACCTAATGTATCCTGGCACATTAGCCTTTTCTTGGATTGAGCATCCGCACTCATCCAGACCCACTTTACAGACACACACACACACACACACACACACACACACACACACACACACACACACACACACACACACACACACACACACACACACACACACACTCTTCATTACACGCTCAAAGTGCTGATACTCAGATGGTTGCTGTCCACAAATGTATCCTGCTCCATCCACAGGCGGAGTCTTTGTCTGATGGAGAAACTGAAGAGAAAGAAAAACTCTCCTCCTCCTCCTCTCCTCCTCCTCCTCCTCCAGCTGGCCGCCTCCTCTCCTCCTCTCCTCCTCCTCCTCCAGCTGGCCTCCTCCTCTCCTCCTCCTCCTCCTTTGTCTCTTTCTCTCTTTTTATTTCCTGTCATACAGTCTCATTACCCCCCCCCCCTCTCTCCTCTCTGCCCTCTTCCATTCTCATCCCTCCTCCTCCTCCTCCTCCTCCTCCTCCTCCTCCTCTTTAGTTGTTAATCAGAGCTGATTGGGAGCAGAGAGAGCTGAGCGGAGCTCCCCGGTGGATCAATGTCTCTAAATGATCTGTTCGAGGATCCTTTAGAACCTGTGAAACTGGCTCTGACGGAGCAGCGAGGCATGAAGGCGCTCATTTCACATCTAACTCACTTCCTGATTCGTCCTCTGGGAGAGGGACAGCCCCGCCGTTTCAGGGATAATTTGTCCCGAAGCTAAATGTCCCGCTAACCAGGAGCGCTTAGACCAAACTGTCTTCATCACAGGCAGTCAGTCAGTGCCAAGGTGAGGGAGGAAACTGATCAACGTGTTTAAAAAGCTCAATCTGTGAGCGCCATCTGAGACGTGAAGGTTGCTCGACAACTGTGTTTGTTTATGCTCGTCTGATTGGAGACGTTTTCCCGCCTCAGAATTTACCGACTGAGAGGAAAACATGATTTAATAACGTGCTGAGGCTGTCGCTTTAAGTGTATCCTCTGAGGCACGCTCAGATTAGATTAGCCGAGCGGGGCGATGATGAGAGTAACGACGACGGGACGAAGACGACGAAGAATATGATCAAATTACGCTCCGAGGTCTCTCTGAAGAATCCACGCGCAGCGGCGGGTTCTGAAGGAGTCTCAAAGTTAAACTCTGAGAGCTGAGAGCCGGTTCAGAGGATCAAACTCTGGGACACATTATTGATGGAGCAGCAGTCAATAAATGATCTGAGAAGTCAAACATTAAGACAAAGACTGGAACCGCTCAGATAGACGGTGAAATTATAGATGAACCCGCCTCAGAAGGAGCTTAAAGAGCGCTGCTTAAACAGATTCAGAGCTCAGACCTGAAATATTGATCCGTCAGCTCTGAGAACTTCTCCAGCTCTCTGAGTCATAAATAAAAGATCACGGCTGTAAACAGGGGATTCTCCAGCAGAGGAAGACGTTTTAAAGGACGAGCTGAGTGAAACGTTAGCTCGCTGTAAACAAACCAACATGAAGAGAAGGAAAAGTGAACTCGTTCAGCCAACACGTGTCGTCTGTGGATCCTGGAGCAGAGTTACTGTCAGAGGAGCCACAGAAAGAAACTACAGACCCCAGCTGCTGAAGGACTCTGTCTTTACTTCACTGGGCTGAAGTTTAGCGTGTGACGTCAGGACGGCAGGAAATATAAACAGAGAGATAAACAGAGAGTCTGTGTGCAGAGAGGGGAAGAAAGGATCCAGTTTGTTTAAAAGAGCAGAAACCGTCCTGCAGCGAGAGCTGTTCACGGAAAGTCTCAGAGTTTGACTCACCGCTCGCTCCCTCCAACACGTCTCTGTAAAATCTGTGAGAGCAGGACTCAGAGTTAGCTGAACGAGACACGAGGGGAACAGAGACTGAAAGACGGAGAAAGAATCAGTTTCATCCTGTAGAGAATCTGCAGAGTCTGTCCGAGCAGAAGAGCACAGCTGCTCCTCAGGTTCATGAGTTTATTCACAAAGTCTGAGCCGTTTATCCCACAGACGAGGAAAAGACAATAAAAAAGACCGTTAAAAGGTTCTCGGACCAATCACAGCAAACACAGAGAGACACGACACGACACGACAGGACACGACAGGACACGACACGACACGACACGACAACGACAGACAACGACAGGACACGACACAACAGGACACGACACGACACGACAGGACACGACACGACAACGACACGACAGACAACGACAGACAACGACAGACAACGACAGACAACGACAGGACACGACATGACACGACACGACACGACACGACAACGACAGACAACGACAGGACACGACACAACAGGACACGACACGACACGACAGGACACGACACGACAACGACACGACAGACAACGACAGACAACGACAGACAACGACAGGACACGACATGACACGACATGACACGACACGACACGACAGGACACGACACGACACGACAACGACACGACAGACAACGACATGACACGACATGACACGACACGACAGGACACGACAACGACACGACAGACAACGACAGACAACGACAGGACACGACATGACACGACATGACAGGACACGACACGACACGAAAACGACACGACAGACAACGACATGACACGACATGACACGACACGACAGGACACGACACGACAACGACACGACAGACAACGACATGACACGACATGACACGACACGACAGGACACGACACGACACGACAACGACACGACAGACAACGACAGGACACGACATGACACGACACGACACGACACGACAGGACACGACACGACAACATGACACGACAACAACACGACACGACACGACACAATAGGACAGGACATGACACGACAAGACAACAACACGACAACGACATGACAACAGCACGACACGACACCGACAACACCGACAACGACAACAACACGACATGATACGACACGACAACAACAACAACACGACACGACAGACAACGACACGACAGACAACGACACGACAACGACACGACACTGACATGACACCGACAACGACAACAACAACAACACGACACGACAGACAACGACACGACAACGACATGACACTGACATGACACCGACAACGACAACAACAACAACACGACACGACAGACAACGACACGACAACGACAAAGACACCACACCACACGACAAAGACAAGGACACCCAAAGTTAAACACACACAGAGCCTGAGGCCGTATGTTTGTGATGTAGGGCTGCGCTCTGCGGCGTCAGTCCAGGAGGCGTTCAGGGAGCCTCTCTGCTGTATACGCTTCCTGCAGTTGCTCCAGCAGCTCTCTGACTCGGCGCCAGGAGCAGGACCACAGCGAGGAAAACGAGCAGGAAATGGAGAGACAGTGATCTGCATGTGTAGAGAGCGGAGAGGACACTCAGCACTGCCTGGAGCGATGCTGATGTGTGCTCTCTACCGTCACATGACCCACTTCTCTGAGCATCATGTGAACGGCTCATTCAGACCCTGCAAAGAAAAGATTCTCCTCCAAACATGCTAATAAATCCCAGCAAGCTCATCTGAGCCGGCACCATCAGGGTCAAACTGTTAGCAAACAAAGCTCCACCGACACACATTCACACATCACAGAGACGCTCCATCCCTCTCTCTCTCTCTCTCTCTCTCTCTCTCTCTCTCTCTCTCTCTCTCTCTCTCTCTCTCTGGTTTATTGAATCAGAACAGAAAGGCCTGCAGGATGTTTTTTCCAGCCTCCATCACTCAGGTGGTTTCTCAGGTTTCTGTCTGAAGTGTGTGTTTCAGCGTCCTTCAGCTTCAGGTCGTGTCTCTGTGGGTTGATGTTTCTCTGACTCTGACCTTTTATCTTCACGTGGAATCACAGAGAGCCTGACGAGGGCTCATTCAGTCCTCCATGATCACAGAGTGGACGCTGAGCGCAGATCCTTTAGACTGTAGAGACAGAAGCTCCATGAAAGAGTGAATATTCACCACATCACAGAGGAACACGTCCATTCTTATGAAGGGTTCTAACCTGTCTGTCTGTCTGTCTGTCTGTCTGTCTGTCTGTCTGTCTGTCTGTCTGTCTGTCTGTCTGTCTGTCTGTCCCTCTGTCCGTCTGTCTGTCTGTCTGTCTGTCTGTCTGTCTGTCTGTCTGTCTGTCTGTCTGTCCCTCTGTCCGTCTGTCTGTCTGTCTGTCTGTCTGTCTGTCTGTCTGTCTGTCTGTCTGTCTGTCTGTCTGTCTATCTGTCTGTCCCTCTGTCCCTCTGTCTGTCTATCTGTCTGTCCCTCTGTCTGTCCCTCTGTCCCTCTGTCTGTCTCAGGTTCTGGCACGGCGAGTACAGGGTGGCGGTGAACATCAACGACTATCTGGACATCTACTGTCCGTTCTACGAGGGTCCTCCGTCCCACGGGCGCATGGAGCGCTACATCCTGTTCATGGTCAACCACGAGGGCTACACTTCCTGTCAGCACAGGATGCGCGGCTTCAAGCGCTGGGAATGCAACCGGCCCAGCGGTCCAGACGGACCCCTGCGCTTCTCAGAGAAGTTCCAGCTCTTCACGCCGTTCTCCCTGGGCTTCGAGTTCAGGCCTGGACACGAGTACTACTACATCTGTGAGTCCATGGGTCAGCTCTGTGTGTGTGTGTGTGGGTGGGTGTGTGTGAGAGAGAGAGTGTGTGTGGGGGTATGAGGTAGGAGTGTGTGTCTGTTAGCTGGGGACATCAACACCACCAAAGACAGAGCTGTGCTGCTCCTGCTGCCTCAGAGAGGAACAAACAGGTGATACACACACCTCTGAAAAACTGCAAACCAGTGGCGTGCCGAGGTGTTTGAAGGGTCAGGGCTGAAAGGAGGACAGCTTATCAGGACTTAACCAACAAGATGGCAGTTCTGCCTCAAGAACTGACCTGTGGCTAAGCCCCGCCCCCTCCACTCACCTGGACAACCAATGATCATTCAGTGTCAGGCGCTATGTCAGGTGTGAGAGTAGGAGACGTTTCACAGGAGGTCATGGATGATTTCTGGAGACAGAAAGATCACAGATCAGCATCATCAGGAGCTAACGTTAGCTTAACCAGAGCGCTTTGGACAACAGCTAACGATGACGGACGATCAGCTAAGAACCAAAACCAGAACAAAACAGACCAAAGAGCTCCAACAAACACAGAGACATGACCAGCAACACAGCTAGGAGCTAACGCTAGGCTAACGCTAGGCTAACATTAGAGATGTTAGAGATAACTTTATATTTCCTCACAGTAAAGTGAGGACATGTGGCCTCACATACGATGGTGACTGACCTCAGAACAGACGTAAACATCCGTCTTCATTTGATTTACGATGAGTGAAGGGTTAAAAATTCACCCCCTCACCCAGCCTCTCAGGGTACCTTGTGTCAGAGCTTCAGGAGCCCCATGAAGACCATGTGACCATTTTTAACCCTTTAATCTAAAAAGCATTTGAAATGACGTCCAGCAGAGAATGTCTGAGTGAATGGGAACGGATAGACACGCTGTGATTTGCTCACAGCGTTTGAGGGCGGGGCTTACCATAGGTCAGTTTGGTCACAGGGGGGGATTAAATGCAGGTCTGTCAGTGTGTCTCTGTCCTGGGCGCTCCCTGCCCTTCCACATGTAGACGTGTGATGTGTTGTTAATGTTGCTGTCAGCAGGTTGGACCAATCAGAATCATGCATTTAACTCAGTCTGCGTATAAAACATAAAACCAGGAAGTGTTTAAATGAAATGTTTGTTCTGAGTCATATTCACTCTCAGCGCCGCAGTTGTTTCCATCGTCCTGCTCCAAAATGATGTTTTCCTCACTCCCTTCCTGCCTGCCTTTGTGTGTGTGTGTGTGTGTGTGTGTGTGTGTGTGTGTGTGTACCAGCCAGCTTCTGTTCAATATGCATCTGTAAACGATATGTAAATATGCAATCAGCACAAGTTGATTGAGAGAGTTCTCAAACAAAGCCGCCACGTCGCTCGCTCACCCACAGGCATTGGTAAACACACCTCCCCTCTCGCCCCGCGTTCGCTCTCTCTCTCACTGTATTTCTCAGTGTGTGTGTGTGTATGAGTGTGTGTGTGTGTGTGTGTGGATCATAAGTGGTGTGCTCAGTAAAGTGGTAAAAATGTCAGCAGGCGTAGTTTGTAATCATTTTGATATTAGCTGTATTGATGTTCCTCCTCACTCCAACAAGTGATGTATTAGCCTCACAGATGCCCCCCCCCCCCCCCCGAGACTCTTTCTCTGAGCCGACTCTAACAGATATCTCTCCACCTCCGGCCGGGGACAAAAGCAGCTTCAAATTACTCTTAAACGTTGTTTTCAGCGGCTCGCTCTGCCAGATGGAGCAGGGATGGATTTACTGCATCCGGGCGGTTAAGTTGGAGATCAGCTGGTAATCACAGAGAAGAGCATCAAATTGACTTTCAGAAGTGTTTCTGCAAACGTCCAAACTTTCAAAGTGACACTTGGTGCTGTGAGTAAACTGTGAGATCTGTGAGGCTTCTTCTGACAAGTCTGCCTGTTCCAGACCAGCTGGGACAGACAATGATTCACCAGAGAGAGAGGACGGGCAGAGGAGGAGGAGGAGGAGGAGGAGGAGGAGGAGGAGGAGGAGGAATGATGAAGAGCTGTGAGTTCGAACAAAAGACAAGAAGAGACGCCATGAATGACATGAGTACTGACGACTGATTTACTGACCACAACCACTGCATGACCAGGTCATGTGTCCTATGTGTGTGTGTGTGTGTGTGTGTGTGTGTACAGGCCCTGCAGTAAACTGATCAGTGTGAAAGATGAGCAGGGAACTGGGAGCCTGTCTCCTGCTCCTGGAGGACCTGTCCCTGATGGAGTTTGGAGCTGGTGTCTAACCTCAGACTCCACCTGTCGCTCGGTGATTTCCGTTTGTCGCTCGGAGGATAATCCCGCCGTGTGATTCTCCTCGGTGTTGAGCTGCACAGTCGGCTGAAAACTGACCCTAACCTTTAACGGGTGATGATGCATCCTCGCCGTGGCTGTAACGGGATGAGGATTCTCCGGCGCCGCGCAGTAAATCCGACCTTGCGGTGAAATTCTCCTCCTTCAGACGGAGGAGGAAGCAATCAGCCCGGCAAAATAGTTCCCCTGACGGATAATGACACAGGTTTGAATTCAATTAGTTGCAGCGTTAAAGTGTTCGGGCTTCTTCTCTGAGGCAGTAATAGAGTCAGTGAAAACAAAATATAATGCAGCGTGCTGCTGAATTATTGAGAGCGATGATTAAAGTGTTTGTCTGGAGACCAACTCTCAGAAATGAGCTCAGAGTAATTGAAAATATTCTGTTCCCCGCGCGGCCGTTGGCTTCATCACAAAGACGCAGCAGGCAGGAGTCAGAGCGCGAAGAGGCGACCATAACACACTCCACGTCCTGCTGCACTTCTCCCAGTTGGCACACACACACACACACACACACACACACACACAGAGGAATACACTCTTTGTTTGTAGGCTCATGTCAGGACGGACGGGGCCCCTCCAGAGCTGCAGAGCTGCTGACTCCAGGATTGTACTTCTGAGACCCCTGAGGGTTGAGTGTGTTCCACCAGATGGGTCTGTGTGTGTGTGTGTGTGTGTGTGTGTGTGTGTGTGTGTGTGTGTGTGTGTGTGTGTGTGAATGGGGGGGTTAGTTGTCAAGTGATTGTGAGTGCGTGAAAGGCCATGTCCATCATCTTGATTGACAGCTTCACTTGTTTTGGTGTCTCACTGTCTCATACACACACGTACACACAAACACACACAGGAACACGCAAACACACACGTGAACAGACAAACACACACATGTACACACACACACACTCATGCACAGGTCAGAGATGATGTGGATTGAAGCCGCGTTGACAGTCTGAACCACCCAGCTCCATCACGCAAAGTGTGTGTATCAGTGTGTGTATCAGTGTGTGTATCAGTGTGTGTCCTCCTCTGATTGGACTCCTCAGTCTTTGATGGAGATCTGTGGCTTTCTGAGTGTGTGAGTCTGTGTGTCAGTGTGTGTGTGTGTCAGTGTGTGTGTGTTTGTCATGTGGCTGACATGTTGACAGGCTGGCTCCGCCCCTTTCTTCCTCCAGCTGCTGCTGGATGAGGTTGAGTGACTCTCAGTGGGTTTTCACAGTGAGGGAGGAAAATGACAGAAAGACTCGTTTAGCACCGAGACGAGGAAACACGACGGAGGACGAATTTAAAGATGTGACAAACAAACGTCTCCATCGCCGGCGTTTAAAGAAATCAAGACCAATGAAAACAGTCAGAGATGAATGACTTCATTAAATGTAATAAAGGATTAAAGTGAAGGCTCCTCAGAGCTCCTGAGAGGACTCTTTAGCTCATTATGATTCAGACTGAAACTCAGACTGTGACTCTAAACCACCTGCAGAGGAAGCCAGCAGTGTGAAGATGAACTATTCTCTGTAGTAAATATTCATGTGTGTAAACACATGGGGGGGGGGGGGGGGGGGCACAGGACAAAGTGCTTTATTCATCAGAAAACATGGCCTCAGATGTTCAGGTTCAACCCAGCACAGAGATATAAAAACCACTCTGTCCAGAGGGGGGCGCCAGAGTCCCCTCAAACAGAAAGTTCCTCACAGGAGCTTTAAAGATGCTCCTATAAAAGACTTTGATGAACGTGTGTTTGGAGGAGTTAAAGGCTCTCTGAGGAGTCTGCATGAGGCTGGTACAGTTCTTCCCTGATGAAGACTACATTTCCCATCAGCCCCTGTACTACAGATTTATATCAACTATGTACGGAATCATTTCCTGTATTTCAAACCTGTTTGTTGTTGCTCTTAGCAGCTGTTCAGCGGTCGTCATGTGACTCAGGCTCAGGAGGCTCGTTCTGTTGTTGTTCTTGTTGTTGATCTTATTGTTCTTTTTGTTGTTGTTGTTTTTGTTGTTGTTGTTTTGTTGTTGTTGTTGTTGTTGTTTTGTTGTTTTTGTTCTTGATCTTGTTCTTCTTCTTGTCGTGATGTTGTTAATGTTGTTGTTAATGTTCTTGTCGTGTTGTTCTCGTTCTTGTCGTGTTGTCCTTGTCGTTCTTATTGTTGTTTTTCTTGTTGTTCTTGTTGTCTTGTTTTTGTTCTTGTGTTGTTCTTTTCATTGTTGTTGTTCTTGTTGTTCTTGTCGTGTTGTTCTTGTTGTTGTTGTTGTTGGTTTTGATGTTGTTGTTCTTGTTGTTCTTTTCATTGTTGTTGTTTTTGTCGTTCTTATTGTTGTCGTTCTTGTTGTTCTTGTCGTGTTGTTCTTGTTGTTGTTGTTCTTGTTGTTGTTGTTCTTGTCGTGTTGTTCTCGTTCTTGTCGTGTTGTTGTTCTTGTCGTGTTGTTGTTCTTGTCGTGTTGTTGTTCTTGTCGTGTTGTTCTCGTTCTTGTCGTGTTGTTCTTATTGTTGTTGTTCTTGTCGTGTTGTTCTTGTTGTTGTTGTTCTTGTCTCGTTGTTCTTGTTGTTGTTGTTCTTGTCGTGTTGTTCTCGTTCTTGTCGTGTTGTTCTTATTGTTGTTGTTCTTGTCGTGTTGTTCTTGTTGTTGTTGTTCTTGTCTCGTTGTTCTTGTTGTTGTTGTTCTTGTCGTGTTGTTCTCGTTCTTGTCGTGTTGTTCTTATTGTCGTGTTGTTGTTCTTGTTGTTGTTGTTCTTGTCGTGTTGTTCTTGTTGTTGTTGTTCTTGTCGTGTTGTTCTCGTTCTTGTCGTGTTGTTGTTCTTGTCGTGTTGTTGTTCTTGTTGTTGTTGTTCTTGTCGTGTTGTTCTCGTTCTTGTCGTGTTGTTGTTCTTGTCGTGTTGTTGTTCTTGTTGTTGTTGTTCTTGTCGTGTTGTTCTCGTTCTTGTCGTGTTCTTGTTGTTCTTGTCGTGTTGTTGTTCTTGTTGTTGTTGTTCTTGTCGTGTTGTTCTCGTTCTTGTCTCGTTGTTCTTGTTGTTGTTGTTCTTGTCGTGTTGTTCTCGTTCTTGTCTCGTTGTTCTTGTTGTTGTTGTTCTTGTCGTGTTGTTCTCGTTCTTGTCGTGTTGTTCTTCTTCTTGTTGTTCTCGTCGTGTTCTTGTTGTTCTTGTCGTGTTGTTCTTATTGTTGTTGTTCTTGTCGTGTTGTTCTCGTTCTTGTCGTGTTGTTGTTCTTGTTGTTGTTGTTCTTGTCGTGTTGTTCTTGTTCTTGTTGTTGTTTTTCTCGTTGTTGTTCTTGTCGTGTTGTTCTTGTTGTTCTTGTTCTTGTCGTGTTGTTCTCGTTCTTGTCGTGTTGTTTTTCTTGTTGTTCTTGTTGTTGTTTTTCTCGTTGTTGTTCTTGTTGTGTGTCTCTCTGTATTGTAGGACCTGTTGTCCCCTCGGTGGATTTAAGGCCTCTTATTGATTTCTCCTCCTGGTGTAAACAGAGAGCAGTAACCGGTGGTCAGAATGAAGTCTCTTTAAAGCAGTGATGATAATCTGATCCTTCTCTGTTTCTATGGAGGCCGTGGGGAGACCAGGAGATTCATAATGTCATAGAGATGAGCTTTGGGAAGGCTCTGCATCAGATGCTGATAGTTTCACTCTCTCTCTCTCTCTCTCTCTCTCTCTCTCTCTCTCTCTCTCTCTCTCTCTCTCTCTCTCTCTCTCTCTCTCTCTCTAATAAAGGAGCTTTTTAGACCGGAGCTCCTCTCATTACAACCCTGAGAGTCAGCATCATGTAAGCCTGCTCATGGTTTAACCCTTTAACCCTCAAAGAGCAGCGAAGCTTTTCCACCATGAAACAAAAACATCTTCCTGTCAGTCTCTCTCCATGAGAACTAAACTCTGTTTGTAAAACTCAGAGTGACCTTTACCAGTCAGCATGTGGTAAACCTGAAGTAACCTGAGGTTAAACCTGAGGTTAACCTGAGGTAACCTGAGGTTAAACCTGAGGTAACCTGAGGTTAAACCTGAGGTAACCTGAGGTAACCTGAGGTAAACCTGAGGTAACCTGAGGTAAACCTGAGGTAACCTGAGGTAACCTGAGGTAACCTGAGGTCACCCTGAGGCGCTGTGGTCTCTGCTCGGTGATGTTCAGATATGGTTTCCAGGACGAGCTGATGGCTTCTGGATGAATCCCTGATGAATCGGTGGTGGTTGGTGTGAACGTAGCGTTCTCTGAACGTCCCTATTTTCAGGGAAACTGAAGGAAAGCAGAGAGCAGAGAGCAGACCCACTCAGGGAGCTGTTAGGGCCTCAGAGGGGACCACTTTAAACCTTCTCTGAGTCCTCTTTGGAGGGTCAGCCGATGATATGGAGAAAATTGAAGCAACGAAGTGGACTATAGGGAAGGTATGAGAGGGTAGAGGAGGTGAAGGGCAGCCTGATGGAAGAGGAGGAGGAGTGTGGAGAACGAGGGAGGAGAGGGAGGAGAGGGCGCAGGAAGGGTCAGATTTATTTCCTGTGCGCCGTGGATCCTGATGATGGTCCTCTCCTGGGTCACTGCGGGCTCTGCCGATGTGGACTTCCTCCAGGGAGAGGGCCAAGAGGTCTCCCCACACACTGTATCATCAGTGTGTGTGTGTGTGTGTGTGTGTGTGTGTGTGTGTGTGTGTGACTGGGTTTCTTTGGTCCTCTTTGAAGTTTGAATCTCTCTCACTTTTTAACATTTTCTCATTTTTGTGGCATTGAACCGGGGCGGCACGGTGGCTCAGCGGTGAGCACGGTCACCTCTCTGCAGCACGTCTGTGGGGAATCTGCTCCGTTTTTCTCTCTGCAGTCTAAAGACTGAGAGGCAGCTCCATTTAAGGCGGTATTTCCCTCAGGTGAGCGTCTGAGTCCGTCTCAGACGAGTTTTCGACTGAAGAGCTGAAAAAGTTTGAAATGTTTACTGAAGCTCACGGCTCAGAGCAGAGAACTGAAAAGGTCTTAAAGTGAGAGAGAGGCGAGTGTTTGGAGCAGTAAGTGTCTGAGAGAAAGTGAAGCTGCTTTAATGAGCGCATTAATGTCCCATCAGGACTAACGAGTGAGTGTTGACTCAGAGGAGAAAACGCTTCCCGCTGTTTGAGGCCCACGCCGCAGTCATCATCCTGATCTGATTTATGATCATCGGTCCTCAAACGCTGACTCACCACAACGCTTCAAGTCTGACACGGGATCAGTTTGTCTCAGGGACGATCAGGTGGGCTGGATGCTTTTTAACTGAAAGGACACAAAGAGTTCATGGAGTTCTATCAGATAGAACGTGTTCCTCCACAGGTTCCCACAGGGCGCCTGCTTCACCATCACTGTTCATTTACACAAACATGTAGAAGAACAGGACAGTAATAAAATACGCTGACGATTCTGAGTCTGCTTTAAGATGAGGAGAGCAGGTTTCTTTTTCTAAATGATGTGATTTTCTCTCTCTCTCTCTCTCTCTCTCTCTCTCTCTCTCTCTCTCTCTGCTCACAGCGTCTCCTCACCCAAACCATGTGGGACGAGCATGTCTAAAGCTGAAGGTGTATGTCAGACCTCCAGGTAAGTCACACTTCAATTACACACACACACACACACACACACACACACACACACACACACACACAGAATGAAACACTTAATGGTCCAGATTGGCTATCAAAGTAGAATTAGAGGGAATAAGAGGTCTGATAGAAAGACCCAGCAACACTTTAACACCTTCACACACACACACACACACACACACACACACACAGACTATAGGACCCATACACACAGGCTCAAAGTGGCACACACACTTCACTTCTCATCAGGTCAGGCTGGCTGTGAGGGAGACCTTCTGTCATCAGACAGAGAGCAAGAAAATCAAACCTGAAGCTCCACCAGCTCCACCAGCTCCACCAGCTCCACCAGCTCCACCAGCTCCATGTTCTCCACCAGCTCCACCAGCTCCACCAGCTCCACCAGCTCCACCAGCTCCATGTTCTCCACCAGCTCCACCAGCTCCACCAGCTCCATGTTCTCCATCAGCTCCACCAGCTCCACCAGCTCCACCAGCTCCATGTTCTCCACCAGCTCCATGTTCTCCACCAGCTCCACGTTCTCCACCAGCTCCATGTTCTCCACCAGCTCCACCAGCTCCACCAGCTCCATGTTCTCCACCAGCTCCACCAGCTCCACGTTCTCCACGTTCTCCACCAGCTCCACCAGCTCCACCAGCTCCACCAGCTCCATGTTCTCCACCAGCTCCACCAGCTCCACCAGCTCCACCAGCTCCATGTTCTCCACCAGCTCCACCAGCTCCACCAGCTCCATGTTCTCCACCAGCTCCACCAGCTCCATGTTCTCCACCAGCTCCATGTTCTCCACCAGCTCCACCAGCTCCACCAGCTCCATGTTCTCCATGTTCTCCATGTTCTCCATGTTCTCGATGATCTGGAGCCAGGACCTGAGTGCAGCCTCATCACAGACCTGATCACAGAGAGCAGAGGTCTCACCTGGTGACTGACTCTGATGTTTAAAGCACGGTGTGTCTGCAGCTCACGGCGAGGAGAGACGCTGCTCTCTGATTGGAGCAGACGCTGGACCACGTTGGCCTATGAGAGCACCTCTAAAAATAACATGGAGAAGTCCCAGGTGAGGTTAGAGCAGGTACCAGCGCCCCCCGCTCACTGCCCACCTGTGAGGATGAAGGTGATGAAGGTGATGAAGGTGATGAAGGTGATGAAGGTGATGAAGGTGATGAAGGTGATGAAGGTGAGAGGATGAGAGAGGCCTTCACACATCTCCAGATCGTTCCAGGTCTCCTTAAAGAGAGTAAGAGCCTCCATCAGCTCCACCACCATCCAAACAACACGCTCTCTGTCTGCTGACCGAAACTCTCTCACATCCAACTGACACACTGTGTGTGTGTGTGTGTGTGTGTGTGTGTGTGTGTGTGTGTGTGTGTGTGTGCCAGCTGCTCCAGATTCTCTCTCTCTGTGATTAATCTGTAATTAGGTTGGTTAAACCCCCGCAGAGCTCTGTTGTCTCCCCTCCTCTCCCTCCTCGTCCCTCTCAGGTCTCTCACCCTGTCTCTGGTCCGTCTTGTTGTCCCTCTCAGGTCTCTCATCCTGTCTCTGGTCTGTGTCCCTCCTCGTCCCTCTCAGGTCTCTCATCCTGTCTCTGGTCCGTCTCCCTCCTCGTCCCTCTCAGGTCTCTCACCCTGTCTCTGGTCTGTGACCCTCCTCGTCCCTCTCAGGTCTCTCACCCTGTCTCTGGTCCGTCTCCCTCCTCGTCCCTCTCAGGTCTCTCACCCTGTCTCTGGTCCGTGTCCCTCCTTGTCCCTCTCAGGTCTCTCACCCTGTCTCTGGTCCGTCTTGTTGTCCCTCTCAGGTCTCTCACCCTGTCTCTGGTCCGTCTTGTTGTCCCTCTCAGGTCTCTCACCCTGTCTCTGGTCCGTCTCCCTCCTCGTCCCTCTCAGGTCTCTCACCCTGTCTCTGGTCCGTCTCCCTCCTCGTCCTTCTCAGGTCTCTCACCCTGTCTCTGGTCCGTCTTGTTGTCCCTCTCAGGTCTCTCACCCTGTCTCTGGTCCGTCTCCCTCCTCGTCCCTCTCAGGTCTCTCACCCTGTCTCTGGTCCGTCTCCCTCCTCGTCCCTCTCAGGTCTCTCACCCTGTCTCTGGTCCGTCTTGTTGTCCCTCTCAGGTCTCTCACCCTGTCTCTGGTCCGTGTCCCTCCTTGTCCCTCTCAGGTCTCTCACCCCGTCTCTGGTCCGTATTGTTGTCCCTCTCAGGTCTCTCATCCTGTCTCTGGTCCGTCTCGTTGTCCCTCTCAGGTCTCTCACCCTGTCTCTGGTCCGTGTCCCTCCTTGTCCCTCTCAGGTCTCTCATCCTGTCTCTGGTCCGTCTCCCTCCTCATCCCTCTCAGGTCTCTCACCCTGTCTCTGGTCCGTCTCCTCGTCCCTCTCAGGTCTCTCACCCTGTCTCTGGTCCGTCTCCCTCCTCGTCCCTCTCAGGTCTCTCACCCTGTCTCTGGTCCGTCTCGTTGTCCCTCTCAGGTCTCTCACCCTGTCTCTGGTCCGTCTCCCTCCTCGTCCCTCTCAGGTCTCTCACCCTGTCTCTGGTCCGTGTCCCTCCTTGTCCCTCTCAGGTCTCTCACCCTGTCTCTGGTCCGTCTTGTTGTCCCTCTCAGGTCTCTCACCCTGTCTCTGGTCCGTCTTGTTGTCCCTCTCAGGTCTCTCATCCTGTCTCTGGTCCGTCTCGTTGTCCCTCTCAGGTCTCTCACCCTGTCTCTGGTCCGTGTCCCTCCTCGTCCCTCTCAGGTCTCTCACCCTGTCTCTGGTCTGTGTCCCTCCTCGTCTCTCTCAGGTCTCTCATCCTGTCTCTGGTCTGTGACCCTCCTCGTCCCTCTCAGGTCTCTCACCCTGTCTCTGGTCCATGTCCCTCCTCGTCCCTCTCAGGTCTCTCACCCTGTCTCTGGTCCATGTCCCTCCTCGTCCCTCTCAGGTCTCTCACCCTGTCTCTGGTCCGTCTCCCTCCTCATCCTTCTCAGGTCTCTCACCCTGTCTCTGGTCCGTCTTGTTGTCCCTCTCAGGTCTCTCACCCTGTCTCTGGTCCGTCTTGTTGTCCCTCTCAGGTCTCTCACCCTGTCTCTGGTCCGTCTCCCTCCTCGTCCTTCTCAGGTCTCTCACCCTGTCTCTGGTCCGTCTTGTTGTCCCTCTCAGGTCTCTCACCCTGTCTCTGGTCCGTCTCCCTCCTCGTCCCTCTCAGGTCTCTCACCCTGTCTCTGGTCCGTCTTGTTGTCCCTCTCAGGTCTCTCACCCTGTCTCTGGTCCGTCTTGTTGTCCCTCTCAGGTCTCTCACCCTGTCTCTGGACCGTCTTCCTCCTCGTCCCTCTCAGGTCTCTCACCCTGTCTCTGGTCCGTCTTGTTGTCCCTCTCAGGTCTCTCACCCTGTCTCTGGACCGTCTCCCTCCTCGTCCCTCTCAGGTCTCTCACCCTGTCTCTGGTCCGTGTCCCTCCTCGTCCCTCTCAGGTCTCTCACCCTGTCTCTGGCCCGTGTCCCTCCTCGTCCCTCTCAGGTCTCTCACCCTGTCTCTGGTCTGTCTTGTTGTCCCTCTCAGGTCTCTCACCCTGTCTCTGGTCCGTCTCCCTCCTCGTCCCTCTCAGGTCTCTCACCCTGTCTCTGGTCCGTCTTGTTGTCCCTCTCAGGTCTCTCACCCTGTCTCTGGTCTGTGACCCTCCTTGTCCATCTCAGGTCTCTCACCCTGTCTCTGGTCCGTCTTGTTGTCCCTCTCAGGTCTCTCACCCTGTCTCTGGTCTGTGACCCTCCTTGTCCCTCTCAGGTCCCTCACCCTGTCTCTGGTCCGTCTTGTTGTCCCTCTCAGGTCTCTCACCCTGTCTCTGGTCCGTCTCCCTCCTCGTCCCTCTCAGGTCTCTCACCCTGTCTCTGGTCCGTCTCCCTCCTCGTCCCTCTCAGGTCTCTCACCCTGTCTCTGGTCCGTCTTGTTGTCCTTCTCAGGTCTCTCACCCTGTCTCTGGTCCGTCTTGTTGTCCCTCTCAGGTCTCTCACCCTGTCTCTGGTCCGTCTCCCTCCTCGTCCCTCTCAGGTCTCTCACCCTGTCTCTGGTCCGTCTCCCTCCTCGTCCCTCTCAGGTCTCTCACCCTGTCTCTGGTCCGTCTTGTTGTCCCTCTCAGGTCTCTCACCCTGTCTCTGGTCCGTGTCCCTCCTTGTCCCTCTCAGGTCTCTCACCCCGTCTCTGGTCCGTATTGTTGTCCCTCTCAGGTCTCTCATCCTGTCTCTGGTCCGTCTCGTTGTCCCTCTCAGGTCTCTCACCCTGTCTCTGGTCCGTGTCCCTCCTTGTCCCTCTCAGGTCTCTCATCCTGTCTCTGGTCCGTCTCCCTCCTCATCCCTCTCAGGTCTCTCACCCTGTCTCTGGTCCGTCTCCTCGTCCCTCTCAGGTCTCTCACCCTGTCTCTGGTCCGTCTCCCTCCTCGTCCCTCTCAGGTCTCTCACCCTGTCTCTGGTCCGTCTCGTTGTCCCTCTCAGGTCTCTCACCCTGTCTCTGGTCCGTCTCCCTCCTCGTCCCTCTCAGGTCTCTCACCCTGTCTCTGGTCCGTGTCCCTCCTTGTCCCTCTCAGGTCTCTCACCCTGTCTCTGGTCCGTCTTGTTGTCCCTCTCAGGTCTCTCACCCTGTCTCTGGTCCGTCTTGTTGTCCCTCTCAGGTCTCTCATCCTGTCTCTGGTCCGTCTCGTTGTCCCTCTCAGGTCTCTCACCCTGTCTCTGGTCCGTGTCCCTCCTCGTCCCTCTCAGGTCTCTCACCCTGTCTCTGGTCTGTGTCCCTCCTCGTCTCTCTCAGGTCTCTCATCCTGTCTCTGGTCTGTGACCCTCCTCGTCCCTCTCAGGTCTCTCACCCTGTCTCTGGTCCATGTCCCTCCTCGTCCCTCTCAGGTCTCTCACCCTGTCTCTGGTCCATGTCCCTCCTCGTCCCTCTCAGGTCTCTCACCCTGTCTCTGGTCCGTCTCCCTCCTCATCCTTCTCAGGTCTCTCACCCTGTCTCTGGTCCGTCTTGTTGTCCCTCTCAGGTCTCTCACCCTGTCTCTGGTCCGTCTTGTTGTCCCTCTCAGGTCTCTCACCCTGTCTCTGGTCCGTCTCCCTCCTCGTCCTTCTCAGGTCTCTCACCCTGTCTCTGGTCCGTCTTGTTGTCCCTCTCAGGTCTCTCACCCTGTCTCTGGTCCGTCTCCCTCCTCGTCCCTCTCAGGTCTCTCACCCTGTCTCTGGTCCGTCTTGTTGTCCCTCTCAGGTCTCTCACCCTGTCTCTGGTCCGTCTTGTTGTCCCTCTCAGGTCTCTCACCCTGTCTCTGGACCGTCTTCCTCCTCGTCCCTCTCAGGTCTCTCACCCTGTCTCTGGTCCGTCTTGTTGTCCCTCTCAGGTCTCTCACCCTGTCTCTGGACCGTCTCCCTCCTCGTCCCTCTCAGGTCTCTCACCCTGTCTCTGGTCCGTGTCCCTCCTCGTCCCTCTCAGGTCTCTCACCCTGTCTCTGGCCCGTGTCCCTCCTCGTCCCTCTCAGGTCTCTCACCCTGTCTCTGGTCTGTCTTGTTGTCCCTCTCAGGTCTCTCACCCTGTCTCTGGTCCGTCTCCCTCCTCGTCCCTCTCAGGTCTCTCACCCTGTCTCTGGTCCGTCTTGTTGTCCCTCTCAGGTCTCTCACCCTGTCTCTGGTCTGTGACCCTCCTTGTCCATCTCAGGTCTCTCACCCTGTCTCTGGTCCGTCTTGTTGTCCCTCTCAGGTCTCTCACCCTGTCTCTGGTCTGTGACCCTCCTTGTCCCTCTCAGGTCCCTCACCCTGTCTCTGGTCCGTCTTGTTGTCCCTCTCAGGTCTCTCACCCTGTCTCTGGTCCGTCTCCCTCCTCGTCCCTCTCAGGTCTCTCACCCTGTCTCTGGTCCGTCTCCCTCCTCGTCCCTCTCAGGTCTCTCACCCTGTCTCTGGTCCGTCTTGTTGTCCCTCTCAGGTCTCTCACCCTGTCTCTGGTCCGTGTCCCTCCTTGTCCCTCTCAGGTCTCTCACCCCGTCTCTGGTCCGTATTGTTGTCCCTCTCAGGTCTCTCATCCTGTCTCTGGTCCGTCTCGTTGTCCCTCTCAGGTCTCTCACCCTGTCTCTGGTCCGTGTCCCTCCTTGTCCCTCTCAGGTCTCTCATCCTGTCTCTGGTCCGTCTCCCTCCTCATCCCTCTCAGGTCTCTCACCCTGTCTCTGGTCCGTCTCCCTCCTCGTCCCTCTCAGGTCTCTCACCCTGTCTCTGGTCCGTCTCGTTGTCCCTCTCAGGTCTCTCACCCTGTCTCTGGTCCGTCTCCCTCCTCGTCCCTCTCAGGTCTCTCACCCTGTCTCTGGTCCGTGTCCCTCCTTGTCCCTCTCAGGTCTCTCACCCTGTCTCTGGTCCGTCTTGTTGTCCCTCTCAGGTCTCTCACCCTGTCTCTGGTCCGTCTTGTTGTCCCTCTCAGGTCTCTCATCCTGTCTCTGGTCCGTCTCGTTGTCCCTCTCAGGTCTCTCACCCTGTCTCTGGTCCGTGTCCCTCCTCGTCCCTCTCAGGTCTCTCACCCTGTCTCTGGTCTGTGTCCCTCCTCGTCTCTCTCAGGTCTCTCATCCTGTCTCTGGTCTGTGACCCTCCTCGTCCCTCTCAGGTCTCTCACCCTGTCTCTGGTCCATGTCCCTCCTCGTCCCTCTCAGGTCTCTCACCCTGTCTCTGGTCCATGTCCCTCCTCGTCCCTCTCAGGTCTCTCACCCTGTCTCTGGTCCGTCTCCCTCCTCATCCTTCTCAGGTCTCTCACCCTGTCTCTGGTCCGTCTTGTTGTCCCTCTCAGGTCTCTCACCCTGTCTCTGGTCCGTCTTGTTGTCCCTCTCAGGTCTCTCACCCTGTCTCTGGTCCGTCTCCCTCCTCGTCCTTCTCAGGTCTCTCACCCTGTCTCTGGTCCGTCTTGTTGTCCCTCTCAGGTCTCTCACCCTGTCTCTGGTCCGTCTCCCTCCTCGTCCCTCTCAGGTCTCTCACCCTGTCTCTGGTCCGTCTTGTTGTCCCTCTCAGGTCTCTCACCCTGTCTCTGGTCCGTCTTGTTGTCCCTCTCAGGTCTCTCACCCTGTCTCTGGACCGTCTTCCTCCTCGTCCCTCTCAGGTCTCTCACCCTGTCTCTGGTCCGTCTTGTTGTCCCTCTCAGGTCTCTCACCCTGTCTCTGGACCGTCTCCCTCCTCGTCCCTCTCAGGTCTCTCACCCTGTCTCTGGTCCGTGTCCCTCCTCGTCCCTCTCAGGTCTCTCACCCTGTCTCTGGCCCGTGTCCCTCCTCGTCCCTCTCAGGTCTCTCACCCTGTCTCTGGTCCGTCTTGTTGTCCCTCTCAGGTCTCTCACCCTGTCTCTGGTCCGTCTCCCTCCTCGTCCCTCTCAGGTCTCTCACCCTGTCTCTGGTCCGTCTTGTTGTCCCTCTCAGGTCTCTCACCCTGTCTCTGGTCTGTGACCCTCCTTGTCCATCTCAGGTCTCTCACCCTGTCTCTGGTCCGTCTTGTTGTCCCTCTCAGGTCTCTCACCCTGTCTCTTGTCTGTGACCCTCCTTGTCCCTCTCAGGTCCCTCACCCTGTCTCTGGTCCGTCTTGTTGTCCCTCTCAGGTCTCTTATCCTGTCTCTGGTCCGTCTTGTTGTCCCTCTCAGGTCTCTCACCCTGTCTCTGGTCCGTCTCCCTCCTCTTCCCTCTCAGGTCTCTCATCCTGTCTCTGGTCCGTCTCCCTCCTCGTCCCTCTCAGGTCTCTCACCCTGTCTCTGGTCTGTCTTGTTGTCCCTCTCAGGTCTCTCACCCTGTCTCTGGTCCGTCTTGTTGTCCCTCTCAGGTCTCTCATCCTGTCTCTGGTCCGTCTTGTTGTCCCTCTCAGGTCTCTCACTCTGTCTCTGGTCCTGTCTCCCTCCTCGTCCCTCTCAGTTCAGGTGTTTTGTCGTCTCTCTTGTCTCTCTGTTTCAGATGGTTCTGGATATGACTCTCCGGAGCCCTTCCTGACTGATGGGGGTCTGAGCTGGAGGCCAGGGGGGTCGGTGGCCCTGTTAGCCAGCCTGGCCTCGCTGCTCCTGGGTCTCTTCTCCTGGGTGTGACCCCTCCCTCTCCTCTTCATCCTGGAGCTCCCACCCCAAGGGCGCCGGGCTGGGCTGGCTGTCCCCTCTGAAGTCCACCACCCCTCAGGGAAGCCCTCTGTCTCGGTCCTGCCCCTCTCCCACCTTCCACCTCCCTGATAGGACCACCAACCACCCCCACTGCCAGCTCCCTTCATGGACCAGCCGTGGACACCTTCCCTGGCCTGGCTGAGAGGATCTGGGTCGGGTTTTGGAACTAGATTTGTGGCTCCGCTGGGCTGAGAAACACTGAGGAATGTCTCTGCACCGGTATCAGGGGTCCAGTTTTTGATCTGACTGTGGACCCCTGGCCGCTGATGGGGTAGATGTAGCTGCAGCTATGATTAAACTTGTCGTTCCAGGGCAATTTCCCATCATGCAATCACGGCGGGATGCATTAAGCGCCAGGCCTGGATGCACAAAAATTGGATTTCCGTCCTGGTGGCGTCCCGCCGTCACACGCGGAGCTGGAGGTGGCCAAGCCTGCTTTGTAATTGAAATCTGATATTATCTGGACCCTTTCCAAGGCTGCGTGGAGCAAACGTGCAGCGACGAAGAGGAGCGACCCGAGGCGAGCGGCAGAGAGGGGGGAAACGGTCTGACCGGGTCTGGACAGCGGGGGGAGGGAGGGGGAGGGGGGGGGGGGATGTTATGTGTTGATGTTTTAGGAGCCGTGTAGATTCACAGAAACGTGAGATAAGATTCACAGTTTTATTTTTTATGAGAAGCTCAGATTTCACATTAAATGAGTATAATCATAGGCTGATCCGGGGGGTGGGGGGGGGGGGTCGAGGTGGGGGTGGGGGGGGGGGGTCTAATGAGGTGTATATTTTCAGGAGGGTCGTGTTTTGTCTTCTTCATGTTTCTTAACAAAGCATTTATCACAGCCTGGACAGCACAGGCCTAATCCAGCACTGTCTCATGTCTGATGGGGGGGGGGGGGGGGGGGGGCAGAGTGGGGGGGTTGGGGGTGGGCGGGGCTTTCTCCTGTATGAATGTACCACTGGTCACCCACCTCTCTGTCTGTCTGTACTCTAACGACCGTGGTCACTTACTTCTATCAGAGCGACAGGTTTGAAGGGAGGATTCTGATTGGACGGGAGGGCAGGAGGTGGGTCAAGTGAGGACAGGTGAGGGGGGGGGGGGGGGGCACTTTGAGTTGCATGACCACTGTGAATCCTTCAGATCAATCTGGTTTGTAATGATGATATATTTTTTCATGGGGAACAACAAACAGCCCTCTGCCGCTCTCTCGCTCTCTCGCTCTCTCACTCTCTCACTCTCTCGCTCTCTCGCTCTCTCGCTCTCCCTGAGACGTTTTCAGACATCAGAAGAAAAAAAGAGACGATCTCTCTCCTCACTCCGTTTCTCCTGTCGGTGATGGATTAGCTGGAGGGCTGCCGGGAGATAAATGGACCCAAAAGGTGAAACTGACTGGAAATCAGGCCTCAGAGCCCGGGGCCGGATCAGCATGGACACAAACAGGGACTGAAGCTGGTCCAGGGTCTGAGGGTTAAACCAATAAGGGAAGCACATAGACCAGGTGTGTGTGTGTGTGTGTGTGTGTGTGGTAGCGTCACAAAAAGCACACACACATTAATGCACACATGCACGCTGCAGTCTTTGATCAGAGGACTGAGGAGCATCACGGACACGACCAGCTCAACGAGGGGAGGGAGGGGGGAGGGGGGGGGGGAGGGGGGAGGAGGGGGGGGGAGGGGGGAGGAGGGGGGAGGAGGGGGGAGAAAGTGTGTGTGCATCATGGGACTGAGACTTCTTTAATGTTAGGAAGTGAACATTATGAGCAAGCACTGTGAACACACACACACACACACACACACACGTACATGTACAGATAAACACACAAGGACAGACGTGTAGAAAAGCACATGCAGATTTAGACATTTACAGAGACGAGGCATGCACACACACACATGTACAAAGACACACATGTACAAAGACACACACACACACATGTACACACACACACACACACACAGGAAGTGGGGGAGCACCCCCCCCCCCCCCCCCTGTTTGGTCTTATTTTTGTAGCATTTAAATCACTGTAAGTACTCCTGCTCCGGTGGAAGCAGTGACGGCTCCGGCCTGTGGGAGATTAAAATCCTCTTTTCTCTTCTTCTGTTCCACTGATGCCGTCCTCCAGCCTTCTTCTTCTTCTTCTTCTTCTTCTTCTTCTCTGGTTTGTGATCCATGGTGGGTAGTGGTAGGTAGGAGGCCTCCAGGTCTGAGCGTCATGTCTGAGTTTGTCTCCTTCTTTCTGTTTGTGGTGTTTTCCTTTTCTTTCTGTGGATGCGGACCTCAGTCATTAAGTCCGTCCAGTCAAAGTGAAAACACAGACGTCGGAGCGAGAAAGAGAGAAACACACAAATAAAGATTGTCTTTTTGTCTACTCCACCTGAAGCAGCTCAGTGGATTTCTTCACTTCATCTGATGTCTTTTTCTCCCTAATGATTGTATTCATGCGTTCATCCGCTCCACCTGCGCCTGTCTTCCTGCTCTCTCTCTCTCTCTCTCTCTCTCTCTCTCTCTCTCTCTCTCTCTCTCTCTCTCGAGCGCTGCCAGTCAAAGCATGAAATTATTCCGATGAAATCAGCCTCTCAGATCTTCAGCTGTTCCTCCCTCAGCGATGTGACAGCTAATCTGAGGCGCCGTCAACATGGAGGCTGAACGCCTTCATAGCCTTTCCTCTCAGGTTCCCATCAGACGTCCAGCTCCATGGCCGAGCGGCGAGGGGGAGGGCGTTTACTCAAGTACATCCGTTTCCAGGTGCTCACACTTTGAGTTCTTCTTCGGTCTGTTTCTTCTTCACCACATTTAAAGTAAAAAAAGATCCTGGATTCAAAAATGAGACTTCACTGATAAAATCAACTCAGATTTAACAAATAAAAGAGTAAAAAGTGGAATCAAGTGGAATAGAGTGAGCTTTATTTAACAACATGTAAAAGAACAGAATACATTAGAATCTACCAAAAAACAACTTTAATAAATGAATCCAAACTTAAGACGTATTTATTTTCAGAAACTTCACTTAAAGCTCCTGAGAGTCGTTTCTGTGTTTATAAACTGACTGAGAGACAAACAACACGGACGACTGGATGAACTTCTTGATTGTGACTCCTGGAACAGCTGCTCCAGGTGAGACCACTTCCCACCCAGCACAGGTTTTCCATCTGAGGGTCGACCTCAGTCGACCTGGAGCAGCAGCACCATGTTTCTCTTTCTCCAGGTGTCAAACAAGTTCCCTCCAAAAAAACAAAAAACAAACAAACAGGGAAGGTAAACAAAGATCTTTCTGCAAACATTTTAAATTCTGAATCTTTACTGTACCTCGGGGAGGGACTGTCTGCCAGCTGATAAATCTGACCGTATTTGAGAGATTAACGTGCCTGAAAAAGTTTCCTGTCAGAGAAGTTTAAAAAGGTTTATTTAACCAAACAGAGCGGCCTGTTAGCTTAGCGCCTCACTAACAGAGTCTCTGTGTGCTCCTTTGGTTTCCTTGTGGACTGAAATATCAGGGCAGTGAGGAGTTGAGCAGGCACATCCGATCTCTGTGAGATAAGTTTAGGAATGATTGGATTTCCTGTTGACTCACCTCTGAACACACACAGAGGTGGAAATGAGGCGTCAGGTTTCTGGAAGTTGGTCGAAATATGAAAGGCCTGAGACGGAGCTCAGCGGGAGCAACTGGAGCGTGTTTCGCTGAGGTTTTTTATTTACTCCATAAAATCTCTGAGAGCGTTTCACAGAACGTTAGAAGGACTTGAAGAGACGGAGAGAGATGGAAACAACGGGAGAGTCAAATGTTGGTCCGATTCAAGCTGAACAACCAGGAAACATGTTGTTCCTGTTGTTCCTGGGAACTGATAACAGGAACCATAAATAGCTTCATTTATTATCATCAGTGGAGATAATCTGCTTCCATCACATCTTCTCTTCATCTAGTTCGATGGCATCAAACTGCAGAATTAAAACCACCAGCTGGGTACCCTGAGCCGCCCAACAGATCTGGATGAAAACAAAAAATATATTTTCCTCCAATAATTTTTCCAAAAGTTGTGTAAATATTTGAGTTTAGTTGAGATGAAAGTTTGGATATGTTTGTGTTTCCAGCACAAATTATTCTGTTTGAAAAATGAAGAAAGGAGAAAAAAAATAAAAACAAATTTCAGAAACTTTTCATCTTTTTCAGACACTCAGATCTATCGCTGGACCCTTTAAGAGAGGGTCAACCTCAGTCTGAAGACCCTCAGTCTGAAGACCCTCAGTTTGGTGACCCTCAGTCTGACGACCCTCAGTCTGAAGACCCTCAGGCTGAAGGCCCTCAGTCTGAAGACCCTCAGTCTGGTGACCCTCAGTCTGACGGCCCTCAGTCTGGTGACCCTCAGTCTGACAACCCTAAGTCTGAAGACCCTCAGTCTGGTGACCATCAGTCTGAAGACCCTCAGTCTGGTGACCATCAGTCTGAAGACCCTCAGTCTGGTGACCATCAGTCTGAAGACCCTCAGTCTGAAGACCCTCAGTCTGAAGACCCTCAGTTTGGTGACCCTCAGTCTGACAACCCTCAGTCTGAAGACCCTCAGTCTGACAACCCTCAGTTTAGTGACCCTCAGTCTGAAGACCCTCAGTCTGACAACCCTCAGTCTGAAGACCCTCAGTCTGACAACCCTCAGTCTGAAGACCCTCAGTCTGGTGACCCTCAGTCTGAAGACCCTCAGTCTGGTGACCCTCAGTCTGGTGACCCTCAGTCTGACGACCCTCAGTCTGGTGACCCTCAGTCTGAAGACCCTCAGTCTGGTGACCCTCAGTCTGAAGACCCTCAGTCTGACGACCCTCAGTCTGGTGACCCTCAGTCTGGTGACCATCAGTCTGACGACCCTCAGTTCGGTGACCCTCAGTCTGGTGACCATCAGTCTGACGACCCTCAGTTTGGTGACCCTCAGTCTGGTGACCATCAGTCTGACGACCCTCAGTTTGGTGACCCTCAGTCTGGTGACCCTCAGTCTGAAGACCCTCAGTCTGACGACCCTCAGTCTGGTGACCCTCAGTCTGGTGACCATCAGTCTGACGACCCTCAGTTCGGTGACCCTCAGTCTGGTGACCCTCAGTCTGAAGACCCTCAGTTTGGTGACCCTCAGTCTGACGACCCTCAGTCTGAAGACCCTCAGTCTGAAGACCCTCAGTTTTGTGACCCCCAGTCTGAAGACCCTCAGTCTGAAGACCCTCAGTCTGACGACCCTCAGTCTGGTGACCTTGGCTGGACTGAACATGAAGCGTACATGTTTCAGCAGCCTTTCTTGATCTTGTTTGTATTTTAAAGTCAGAAAGAAGCACAAGGAGCAGTCTCAGTGTGTTTTATAAACACTTAAAAACTCCCTACAGGAGCTTTAATCTCAGTGTGATTTTTAATCACAAGCCAGAAAAAGACTTTTCATCCTAAACGAGTGCTTTTCTTTCTGAAACTTTGAGTATATTTTTTACTTCATGTCGTTTTAATTTAAACTGCAGTGGTTTTAAATGTAATGGACTATTTTTACTCTGTTTGAAATCCTGTCCTCGGCTCTCTGTCTCGCTGGTTTGACAGACTGTCCTGAAAAAGGTTTGATCATTGACACGACAGTGGAAGTGAGCTGTCCTTGAGCTCATATTACACACTGCTGCAGCCTGGGGCAAAATGTTTTAAAAGTTAACATTAAATGTTTCCTCAATGGTTCTTCTCCGCAGATCTGGTCATGAAGAGACAGATCGACATTAGAAACCGTCCCCCTTTGGGACTGCTGAGGGCCGGGCCAGCTGAAACATTCATCAGCCCTTTTTTAAAAGCGTCATTTGAAACGGCTCTTCTTTGGGCAGCGAGATGCAAAATGAATATCAGAAGCGTTGTTTTTTTGGGGGGAAACTGGAGGACATGAATAATAGATGAGCCTCTCTTTGCTCGCCGTGTTCGGCCCTCTGTGCAGAGCGGGCTAATGGCTATCGATGTCTCCGGTTTCCATCAAATTGCTTCATATAAGAGCTCAATTTAAAGAGAGAAAGAGGAGATTCCAGAGGAGAGGAGGCCAGGGAATGAAATTATTTCTGAATGTGAAGACACACGCTCGGTCAGCCCGTTCTTTGTCCTAACGAGTGTCAGAAAGCAGAAGAGTCAGCCTGACGTCAAAGGAAGCAGAGCGCTGAAACCTTTCCCACCACGTCTGAACCCCGAGAGAGGAGCTGGAAACACTCAAACCATGAGAAACTGGTGATCTGAGCTGTGTCACAGTCACACACACACACACACACACACACACACATTCTTTCACTTCCCTGTGTATTCTCCAGATTTAATTAATCACCTGATTATTTCAGCTGCTCTCATTGGCCGGCGCACACAGGGGGCACTTATTGGCAGAGGATATTTGGTTATATGTTGTTGATTTTGGCAGCAAGCGAAACGACACACCAGGAAATGCAGATGGCGACCTCCCTCCTTTCTTTCCCTCCTCCGCTCGCTCTCTTCATCTCTTCTTCTGTTGATTTCTGGCTCTCTGCGGCACATTTTCAGGCTATAGGCTAATCCTCTCTCCCCTCTCCTCTGTACTTTTGTCTCCCCGTATTCAGCTAACTGGCATGATTTAGGAATTATGGAATTAGGGCAGCGCTCCCATCTCTATTAATGAGGAACAGCATGATGAAAGAGCCTGATCCTGAACGTGCCATCTGTACTCACTGTTACACATTCACTTCATCTAGCTACCCCTCTCTCTCTCTCTCTCTCTCTCCTCTCTTTCTCCTTTCTTTCTGTTCTTTTCCTTCCTTTCTTTCCTCTCTCTCTCTCTCTCTCTCTCACACACACATACACACACACACACACACACACACACACACACACATCCTCTGTCAAACACACCCACATTATACCTCGGCTGTAATTACAGAGGAAATACTCATTCTGAGCTCTTCAAGCACTGCTGGATGTGGCGTGAAATGGTGAAACGGCACGGCAGGAAAGTTAACTATAGAGCACACACACACACACACACACACACACACAGGAGCCCAGATGGACCGTGTGTTATTGCTGAATAATGCATGCTATGTAGACTCTATAAAAGATACATGGGCCCAGAGAGCCGGGCATCATGGGTAGTTTGGTGAGGGCAGCTCGGGAGAATCCCTCGTGCAGATTTGGAGTTGTCAGAAATTATTCAGCTTGTAGATATTTAGCTTTAGGTGACCCAGCAGGGAGGAATATTCAGCCCCAGCTGGAGAGAGAGAGAGAGAGAGGGGGGGGGGGGGGGGGGGGGCACTTTCCTTTTAGACACTGTCAGTTGATATGTTTGTTGGCACTCAGCCTGCTGTCTCTGCAGTCACCTTCAGCAGGCCTTTGTGGTTTAAACCATACAAACTTGGGGGAGTTACACAGCACATCCAAAGCTAGAGGTTCAGATTTCAGAGCATCTCTCAGAACCAGTCAGAAAAATACCCCGCAGTCTGTCTTTATGTAAAACAGAGCCAGTCAGAGGGAGGAGGGGGAGGAGGGGGAGGGGGTGAGGGGGTGAGGGGGAGGCAGGGTGAAGGGTAAATGCTGCTCTCATGTGGGGAAAAGGAGCAGCGCCTCTGTTCTCCTGCAGTCATATGACAGGCCATGTGCTGCGTTCAAGTGCTCGACCGAACATCTCCCTTCAAACATCAGGAGGAGAAGTTAGATGAGCTTCAGAATTAAAGGACGGGACCTGGTTTGAAGTTTAATGTGTTCCTCATTTATTAACAGAATGAAAACAACAAGAACTCATCATGTAAACAGCCCAGGGTGTTTCAGTAGGAGTGGTTTCATTCACATGTTATTTGTGTTGTTGTCAGAATCAGAATTGATTTTATTCATCAGGTTTCTTCAAAAAGAATACAAGAACTGTGACTCTGGTGTTTTAACTGCGCTCTCTCTCTCTGTACAAACATAAACAAAAAACATATAATTAACCAAAAACACTTTTAAACAATTAAACATTTAAATTAAAGTGTGATGGTTAAAAAAATATCAAGAAAAATGTGAGATGGAGGGAAACAGACAGACTGTAGCTGAGCACGAGGTACTTTGTACTGTAGATGAACAGCAGACTCGATTCGTTTCATTTCTGTGATGTTGCTGAAATTACACCAGAATCTTCAGCAAGTGATTTTTACATTACAGGGAATTAAAAACAGATTTAAAAAAGCAGATAGTAGAAATATTCAAAATATTAAAGACTCGTGTTTACTCAACAGAAGATGAAAAAAAAAAATAAAAGTAATTTCTGCAAATCTGGTAAAATTTTGGGTTAAGTTTCAATTTTTTGTAAACAGTCAGCAGAATTTATGATGATGATGATGATTATTATTATTACTATTATTATTATTATTATAATTATTGTTATTATTATTATTATTATAATTATTGTTATTATTATTGTTATTATTATTATTAGCTTTAAAAAAAACTGTCGTGAACACTGTTTTTATACTTTAGCGGGCTAAGTACTTTCGGTCACGGTGATAGTCTCGCTTTTATATAAAGGTACATTTTGCTGGTTAAACGTCACTGCTTTCATTTATTTGGTGGTGAGGAGATGGTTTTAGTATTTGTCAGGTTGACAGGATGCGTTTTCGGTGTCCGGGCTCTGAATGCTGATATTTCTGACTGCCCCTAAACGCCTCACGGACACTGCGCTCAGGCTGGAGCTGTGAAGGAATCCAGAAGTTGGTTGAGCGAAGTTCACATACCGTAAAGAAGGAGGAGTAACCAGCTCATCTTCAAACCAGGAGGGTTACCTGTAAGTACTGACTCACCTGGTGAATACCTGTCTCTTTCACGGTGCTTTAAGGCGGGTTTGAAGACGACGTTCGGTGGTAAACAGGGAAGCGGAACTGGCTAACTGTGAGCTAAGTTAGCAGCACGTTAGCTGGTGAGGATCCTGCTGTCGTGTTTACCAAACCTGAGAGCTCCAGGAACTCTGAAGAACATGTAAGACACCTTTAATGTACTCATGGGAACTTCTGTGGCGGGTTCCCTCTTTGTTTCCCGCTCTTTATAAAGTTTAAGGTGTTGTTTCAGATCTGTGGGTGTGGGTGAGGGCTGCTGTCTGAAGCAGGTCGGTTAGCCTGCTGTCACCTGTTGATCAGCTGAGCCTCCGTGAAGCAGCGCTCTGCTCCTAACTTCACCTTCTGTCTGTAGAGCAGGTGAAGTCATGTGTTTGGAGACAGTAAATCACCTGTTTGAATGACTGACCTGCTGTCAGATGACTGACAGCTGCAGCTCATTAAACTCAGTTCATAACCATCAACAAGCTGATATAAACTCTGTTTCTACAGAGAACCTTTGATTCTGGGCTTTCATCTCTTCTTATTTATGAAGGTTTGTTTTTATGTTGACTCACAGATTTATTTACCGCTCGGCTGCTTTTTAAACTGGTTTTATTGTTTGCTGTCCATGTTTACCGCTCATGGTAAAGGACTCTGTTACTTTATTTAAAAGTGCTTTAAAAAGAAAGTTCATAGACCTGGAATCACTCAGGGGTGGTTAGATTAATTAGTATTTTTTACTGTATGAGATAACTAAAACTTAATATAAGAACTTACAGATTCAGGAACTTTTCCTCTGTAGTGTACAGTTAAAACGAAACAAATTCATTAACAAATAAATTTAAGAATCTTTTTTATTTTATTGTACAGTTTTGTTTTATTTATTTATTTTTTAAGGAATTAAAAATTAAATGAATTTAAGAAATTATTTCCATATAATAGGATTAAAAAAATCACCCTGGTCTGGTCGTAAGAATTTTCTCACCATCTATTTATATTTATATATATATATATATATTATATATATATATATATATATATATATATATATATATATATATATATATATATATATATATATATATATATATATATATATAAATATATATATATATGTGAGGTAAGAAGTGAATCACAGTGGTCTGGTCTGGTCTGGTCCTGGTCTGGTCTGGTCCTGGTCTTCAGAACTTGTTTACTGTAATCCAGGTTTGTCTGCTGTTGTCTTTGTGTCTGTTTTCTGCATTTTAAATCAGGCTGAAGATTAAAGCCCCCTCTCAGTCAGAACCTGTGTGTGTGTGTGTGTGTGTGTGTGTGTGTGTGTGTGTGTGTGTGTGTGGGGGGTGTTAAAGAGATTGAGATGGAGGATATGAAGACGGCATGATGACAATAGGAACAAACGGCCGTCAGATCTGGAGGAACAGGTTTGGTTAGAGGAACGAGAAATGTGTTTCCCTGTAGGAGCTGTTGTGTTAGCACACACACACACACACACACACTCTCTCTGCTGCAGCTGTGAAGACGCTCAGACATGAACAGGTACGTCTTTAAGGCTCGTTCGATGATCTGTCCCCTGGCTGTGAACACCTGCTGTTCGGCTCACTGTTCTGTGATGGCGGCCTGAAAAGGACGTGAGGCGTTTTTAACTTCCTGAGCTCTGAACGGTGAGCACAGATCAATCATCCAGCTCCACACCTCGGCTTTATCCCTGCACCCTGCACGCTGACACGTCAGGCTGCTGCTGTGGTGCTGCTTCGTTCAGAGTGAAGGAGGCCGTCCTCAGTGTTATAAACTCACAGCAGGCTCTGAGGGCAGTAAGGGGTTAAAAGTGAAGGCTGTGTGAAACGCAGAGTCAACAACATTCAGTCCTCTGAACCAGCTGCCAGGCCGGCCTTCTGTGTCCCCATCTCCCGTCTTTAATGCGGATGTTCAGGTGCCGCAGGTTTGAGAGGGGCCCTGAAGGTCAAAGGTTATATGAAAAACAAAGCAGACGCTGAACCCTGAAGGAAAGATGGCGACAGGAGGGAAGGAAACGGGACTGAAGCGGTGTTCCTGAGAGGTCTGATCTCTGACACCTGGGAGTGGAGACGGGGCTCTGTGGTTCTGGGCAGCTGACTCTGTCCTTGGATCTTCACCCTTCCTGCTTCATGGAAAACAAGCTAACGATTGGCTCCTGATGAGGAGCCGCCTGAGGCTGGCGTTCCGGCCGGCGCCTCACTGAACCAGGTGATGCTGGACTGCATGAAGGTCACTTAGTGCTCAGATCACTTTAGTTTGTATCTGCTGCAGCCGCCCAGCTCCTGCTGTGACCTGAACCTACCTGTAAGTGGATTACCTGGATCAACAGTCAGACCAAACCCATTATGGTGCCGCCGCCGCCCGTCTGCGGGGTTGAATCCATCCCGTGCTGTGCAGAGGTCTCTCTGTCAGTGGTGTTTCCTCTGCTCACACCTCCTCAGAGCTGGAATCAGCCTGAAGGCTCAGAGAACCCCCCACACACACACACACACACACACTCACTGGCTGACCCCCATCAGCTGCTGGTTCCCAGTGAAACGCTCTCACAGACTGGTCCTGGGTTAATAAGCTGTCCATTAGAAGCTGAGCCCGGCGCCTGTGTGGAGCTGTGGAATAATTAGAGGAGTGTGTGTGTGTGTGTGTGTCTTTGAAACCTTGGTCTGGTCTCTCTCTCTCCTGTGTTGGTTCATCGTTTTAATGCTGCAGCTCGGGGCTCCTCGTTCAGCCCGTGTTTGCGCAGCGTTCTTTACTCTCTTAGTCGTGAAACAGGGACAGTAAATCTTCTCTGTCTGGGCCGACACGTCCGTAACGATCACGCTCCGTCTGCCGGTGAGATAAATGTGATCAAATTTGTTGAAATGAGTTTTCTTGATGAATTATCCTGTGATGTGCTGGTTGAAGATGTATGATAATGATTTTGGCACTGGAAGCAAAAAGCCGGGGCAGAGGGATCGATGGTGTGTGTATGGATCTTTCTTCAGGACATATAGACTGAAACTGTTCTAATTCATCAGGACACATTTTTACAGGAGAAATCCTTTAAACAGACTCTGTGAGGAGGTAATTAGCACCTGTCGCTGCTGCTTTCACAGTAAATATTGCTCATGGCAGCAGAATAATGAGGCCTCCTGTCATCGGCTCACATGAATATATGATTATGTCGTACAAGACTTAATTTTCTGCTTCAGATTGGAGCCTGTTGCAGTGAAACACTCAGGTGGAGATCAGCAGAGAGAGAGAGAGAGAGAGAGAGAGAGAGAGAGAGAGAGAGAGAGAGAGAGGGGTTTAAGAATATGAAGACGTTTGGTTGGGTAACTCACCAGCTGTAGAGTTGGTGACTGCTTTCAGATGATGAACCAACCTCCAGTCTACAAATATGAAGTCATCTTATTTAATAAGACGCCGTCAGCCATAGGCTTCAAACCCTGGATCAGAAACAGACAGGTGACGAGTTCAGGTACAGGTCCACCGCCTCCTCTCACACAGACTGAGGCGTTCATCCTTTAAACCCATCGTTAGAATGTCAGTGTCATGACTTTAACTGCACCGATGTAAACGTTGGTTTGTTTTAGCCTCTGTTTTTGTTTCATGTCCCGATCCAAACCTCAAAGATCTGATCAGGCCCATCTTTGTGTTTTCTGATTGGTTGTTGATCAGTGTTTGTCCCTGTGGAGTCTGGGAGGATTCAGGTCATCTGAAGCTGTGATCCAGTTTGTGAAGGAGGAGATAATCAGGAGGTGTCTGATATTTATGTTTGTGGTCTCACACCGTGTTGCATTCAGGGCAGCCTGGGATTTTAGCATGCTGTATTGTTCAGGGAGCCTCACACAGGAAGGTGTTACATAGATCAGGTGACTTTAACACCTGAGCTGTCTGGATTCAGGTAAATGGATTTAATCAGCTCAGGACGTATTGAAGGTTTCAGCAGCAGCTTCACTCTGACCGCTTCAGAACAGATCACCCCTGGACCAGGTTTCAGGTCTCTGACCTGTCTTCAGCATGTGTGTGTCCTCTGACCTTGTCTTTGGGGCTCCTGAACCTTGTCTTCGGGGCTCCTGGATCTTGTCTTTGAGGCTCTTGGACCTTGTGTTTGGGGCTCCTGGACCTTGTTTTTGGGGCCCCTGGACCTTGTTTTTGGGGCTCCTGAACCTTGTGTTTGGGGCTCCTGGACCTTGTCTTCGGGGCTCCTGAACCTTGTCTTTGGGGCTCCTGGACCTTGTCTTCGGGGCTCCTGAACCTTGTCTTCGGGGCTCCTGAACCTTGTCTTTGGGGCTCCTGGACCTTGTCTTCGGGGCTCCTGAACCTTGTCTTCGGGGCTCCTGAACCTTGTCTTCGGGGCTCCTGAACCTTGTCTTTGGGGCTCCTGGACCTTGTTTTTGGGCTCCTGAACCTTGTGTTCGGGGCTCCTGGACCTTGTCTTTGGGGCTCCTGAACCTTGTCTTTGGGGCTCCTGGACCTTGTTTTTGGGCTCCTGAACCTTGTGTTCGGGGCTCCTGGACCTTGTCTTTGGGGCTCCTGGACCTTGTCTTCGGGGCTCCTGGTCTCAGGCCCTGGTGGTTAGCTCTGGGTTTGTCTCCTGCAGCTCTGTGCTGACAGGAAGCTGCTGCAGCCTCCTCTCACGTCGGCTTCGCTTCATTATGGAACCGGTTTCTGTGTCCCTGATGGCTGAGCGAGCAGTGTTTGTTCAGACCTTTGAAAAGTCTCAGGGTCTGCAGGAGATCCTGATGTGTTCAGGTTTTTCCTTAGCATGAGAACGAAGTCCACCGATGGCCTCCTGGAGTCTCCATCTCTGTCAGGTGAGGTCCAGCGTTAGGATGCCTTCTTTCAGATCTTTCCATGGTGGGAACCTGTTCTGGTTTCCTTTCCTTCAGCTTCTGATCTCTGTGCTGACCCTCAGGATGGTTCAGGTCCATCAGGATCCAGTACAGCAGGTCTCAAACTGTGCATGTCAGACTCACAGTCATCAGTTTTGACTCGAGGAGGTGAAGGTGGGATGGTTCTGCCCTCTGAGGGCTGGATGTGTAATCAGCTGTTTGGCGTGTTTACTTTAAAGGAGGTGATATCATGACTCATTACCATGTTGACCAAACGTCACTGTTCCTGCTTCTGTCGCTCCTGAGCAGACACCAAACATCAGAGAGTAGACTCTATGTTAGTTTCTCTGGATCCTCCTCTGACTCCTTCTCTGGATCCTCCTCTGGATCCTTCTCCGGATCCTTCTCTGGATCCTTCTCTGGATCCTCCTCTGGATCCTTCTCCGGATCCTTCTCTGGATCCTTCTCTGGATCCTCCTCTGGATCCTCCTCTGGATCCTCCTCTGGATCCTCCTCTGGATCTTCCTCTAGATCCTCCTCTGGATCCTCCTCTGTATCTTGGTTTGGATCCTCCTCTGTATCTTGGTTTGGATCCTCCTCTGGATCCTCCTCTGGATCTTTGTTTGGATCCTCCTCTGGATCTTTGTTTGGTGTTGGTTCTCTGGATCCTTCTCACCGGCCTGCGGCCTCTGGAGTCTGGTCTGGTGTTGTCATGGATTAAATCCTGGTTTAGGAGTTTGGAGTGAAGCTGCTGTCCAGTTATCTTTGAGTCACTAAGCTCTGCTGTAGCTGACGCCCTCTGATGCTGGTTAGACGGTGACCTTTGACCTCTGCTTCTCTTTCCAGGCCGCAGAATATCGAGCTCGGTGCCACGGGGGGAGCCTCCAAGAAGGACAGCAGCAACATGGACGACATGACCGTGGAGCAGATCACCATGAGGGCCAACCAAGTGACCGACGAGGTGCTGAGTCACACACACACACACACACACACACACACACACACACACACTCTTCCTCTTGTTTTCTACTCCTGAGTTTGAGACGTGCCTTTAAGCTGTTTTCTAACCTAAATCTTCAGCCATCAAACTCTCAAACTGCGAGCAGCAGACGGTTTGAGTTTCTGAGGCAGAGCGAGCACACAGATCCACGGTGAGGGAGACCAAACACTGCAGGAGTGTTTCTGTGAATAACGCTTCACACTCTGCTCTCTGACAGTTTCTGCTGAACACTGATGGATCCTTCAGTCGTCTCCTAACCCTGGAGTCAAAGAAACAACAGCCCAACAGTTCAATACGCCACACATCAAATACACACGAGTTCAGTCAGGTTTTCTCTACAGTGATCAATAATCAACCAAAGATGAGACGTGCAGGGAGCTCGAGATGCCCCCAGTCATTAATCTGTACTCACAGGATTTAAATGTGACTCATTTTAATCTGACAGCAGCTGCAGGGGAGGACAAACCAGCGAGTTCAGCACAAAGGAGAGAGAGGGTGATATCAAAAAGAGATTTTAGAGAGTTACTGGTTAAGATCTGAAGAAAAACACCAACATCTGTTCACCATCCACAAGAAGGAAGATATGAAAAGCAAAACCGTGTCAGTGCAGGAAGATCATAAAAGACTGAAATAAAGATAAATAAATGAAATCACAGGGAAAACAGTAAAGAACACACACACACACACACACACACACACACACACACACACACACACACACACAGCATGCACACGTAGTGCACAGGAAAAGGATTTAATTCAGTCAACAGCAGATCAACATGCTGTCTGAGTCAATGCTGACGGGTCAGTTTGAGGAGACGTTTGTTTCTCAGGAGCCTTTTATTTAATCACCCCCCCCCCCCCCCACCCCCATGTCCTGCTACCTTCAGCTGTCCAATCAGCGGAGGAGAAAAATGACCCTGAAAAAGTCACCGCAGAAGAGGACAGGCTCAGGGAGCTGTGGCTTTGAGCCTGAAAACATAATAAAGAATTTCATGGAGGAGGCTCGTTGGATATGACGGCTCTCACTGTTTTTATTTCTTCGTCTCTATCAGTGGATGTTTGTGATGCTGTACAGATGTTAATGTTCCTTCAGGTCGGGTCTTTAAAAGGTTTAAAGTCTTGACCTGGACTCTGAAACGGATGCAGCAGGACTGTCGTTTGTTTCTCTCAAAGAAAAAGATGAAAAACTTTAAACCACACAGCTGGCAGTGAGCTCAGTGAACAAACTGTTTAATCTGCAATCTGACACAGACGGGGTCAGATTTCCAACAGCTGCATGAAGTCAAATAACCAGCAGACAGAAACAGAAGCTAAACAAGCTAAACAGAAGCTAAACAGAAGCTAAACAAGCTAAAGAGAAGATAAACAGAAGCTAAACAGCTAAACAGAAGCTAAACAAGCTAAACAGAAGCTAAACAAGCTAAACAGAAGCTAAACAGAAGCTAAACAAGCTAAAGAGAAGCTAAACAGAAGCTAAACAAGCTAAACAAGCTAAACAGAAGCTAAACAAGCTAAACAGAAGCTAAACAGAAGCTAAACAGAAGCTAAACAAGCTAAACAGAAGCTAAACAGAAGCTAAACAAGCTAAACAGAAGCTAAACAAGCTAAACAGAAGCTAAACAAGCTAAACAGAAGCTAAACAGAAGCTAAACAAGCTAAACAGAAGCTAAACAAGCTAAAGAGAAGCTAAACAGAAGCTAAACAAGCTAAACAGAAGCTAAACAAGCAAAACAGAAGCTAAACAGAAGCTAAACAAGCTAAACAGAAGCTAAACAGAAGCTCAACAAGCTGAACAGAAACTAAACAGAAGCTAAAGAGAAGCTAAACAAGCTAAACAGAAGCTAAACAGAAGCTAAAGAGAAGCTAAACAAGCTAAACAGAAGCTAAACAAGCTAAACAGAAGCTAAACAAGCTAAACAAGGTAAACAAGGTAAAGAGAAGTTAAACAGAAGTTAAACAACAGCTAAAGAGAAGCTAAACAGAAGCTAAACAGAAGCTAAACAGAAGCTAAAGAGAAGCTAAACAAGCTTAACAGAAGCTAAACAGAAGCTAAACAGAAGCTAAAGAGAAGCTAAACAAGCTAAACAGAAGCTAAAGAGAAGCTAAACAAGCTAAACAGAAGCTAAAGAGAAGCTAAACAAGCTAAACAGAAGCTAAACAGAAGCTAAACAGAAGCTAAAGAGAAGCTAAACAAGCTTAACAGAAGCTAAACAGAAGCTAAACAGAAGCTAAAGAGAAGCTAAACAAGCTAAACAGAAGCTAAAGAGAAGCTAAACAAGCTAAACAGAAGCTAAACAGAAGCTAAACAAGGTAAAGAGAAGTTAAACAGAAGCTAAAGAGAAGCTAAACAGAAGCTAAAGAGAAGCTAAACAAGCTTAACAGAAGCTAAACAGAAGCTAAACAGAAGCTAATCAGAAGTTAAACAGAAGCTAAACAAGGTAAAGAGAAGCTAAAGAGAAGCTTAGTCCTTCTCTGTGAAGGAATAATTATTAAACAATGATTTGAGCCACAAAAGATGAGGATGGCAGCAGACTGACTTTAAAACAAACATCATCCTGTGATGAGAGAGAGAGAGAGAGAGAGAGAGAGAGAGCAGGGGGCTGAGGGTAATTATAGTCATCACACACACACACACACACACACACACACTCGTGCGGTGGATTATTAAGCTGGGCATTAATAGGAAGCATGTGGGGCTCTCCGCCTCATTTAGCCTGATAGCTCCCTCACCTCTCTGTGGTTGTGACAGTTTGAATGTTGTCAGCTTCATCTGAGCGTTTTATTATCAAGGAGATAATTGGTTAATCAGCACACTGAGGCGTCACATGATCAGCCAGCTGATTCAGACGGAGGCAGATTAACGTACTGACGCCGAGCTGGGAGCTTCACTTCTCTCAGAGCATGTCTGGTAGTGTTTCAGGGTACCATCATCGTGCAGGTTGATGCAGACGTTGTGTCTTCAGCTCTGATGGTCAGGCGGAGCTGTGTGGGCGTCACAGAGTTTGAAACCGTTCCTCAGTGAGCTGCTCTCGTGTGATTGGAGCGCGCGGCTGCCTCTGAATCCCTCTGGTCTGCTGTTCTTTGAGTTTTGAGGGAGAACGCTCTGACTGCACGTGCCTCTCCTCTCTGTTCTTCCACTGAAGCCGGCCCAAACAAATGATAAAAATACCACACCATTGTCTCCGTCTCAAAGGTTTTTTCACAGCATCCCAATCTGGAAAATTTGGCTGAGAGGGTGATTTCAGGCTTAAT
Organism: Labroides dimidiatus; assembly: GCA_030710495.1. Classification (NCBI taxonomy): domain Eukaryota; kingdom Metazoa; phylum Chordata; class Actinopteri; order Labriformes; family Labridae; genus Labroides; species Labroides dimidiatus. The sequence continues at coordinate 522,277 of CM061156.1, forward strand.
TAGCGGAGTCGAAGGATTTGAGGAGACATAATGTCATGTTTATCCACCCAAGTGATGTTCTGGCCCCGCCAACAGAAACCTGGCCGGGCCCAGGCCTTCTCTCACGCCAGTTCTGTCTCTGTCCTTCCCTCAGCTCGCCGTTTATTCTTCTCGGACCTTCCTGTTAACAGTTTGTTAGCGGCGCTAACGGTGGAGTCGTGCCCTGAGTGGCTTCTTGCTCCTCTGGACGCTCACAGCTCAGACTGTTAACAGAGACATGATGCAAAACCTGACCTGACTGCATTCCTCTCTAACCTCCTGAGAATGTGTGTGTGTGTGTGTGTGTGTGTGTGTGTGTGTGTGTGTGTGTGTGTGTGTGTGTGTGTGTGTGTGTGTGTGTGTGTGTGTGTGTGTGGTGAATCATCAGGTTGTTAAACGTCTGAGTTTATGATGTCAGAATCACATGATCCATTAACTTAAACATGAAATGACTTTATCAGAGGAAAAACAAACCTTTGATTTAAAGACAGACTCACTGACGTTGTGAATTATTATAATGTTTTGTTTTTGATGGTGTGTTTGGTGGATGAGCTGTTGGGTTAATTTATTGAAGCAGCTGATGAAGGAAGCTGCTCAGGAACGTTCGCTTCATTATCAGATTAAAACTCCTCTCAGAGGCTGAAATTAGAATCCTTGTTCCTTTTTCCGTCTCTTTAATTTTGTTGTGTTTCTCTTGATAAAATCATTTCTGTCAATAAAATTATTAATGGAACCACTGATTGACGAAGTGTTTGCACATTTCATGTGTTCCTGTGAAAACATTCAGAGGTGTTAGAGGTCATGTTTTATTCTGTCTTATGATCAGGTGTCCTCACAGCAGGAGGTCAGCGCTCTGTGGCTCTGTGTCTCTTTTGTTTCAGTGCTCTCTCTCTCTCTCTCTCTCTCTCTCTCGCTCTCTCTCTCTCTGAAGGATCTGAATGAAGTAAAGTCTCTCTTTTTCTCCACAGTCACTGGAGAGCACGCGGAGGATGCTGCAGATGGCCGAAGAGGTGAGACTTTTCTGAAGCTGCTCTGCAGGTGGAGGTGGAAGCTGCTCAGGCCTGAGTCAGAGAGCTTCCCTCTGCAGTTTAAGGTCCCACTTTGATCAGGGACGGACTCGGGTTTGAGTCTCAGATCAGTCTGACTGCTGTCTGTCTGATCTCTGTTTATGAGAGAGAGAGAGAGAGAGAGTCCTCCAGTTAGAGATAATCTGCTTCATGTTAAATTTTGAGCTCTCATCATTCCATCCTCTCCAGGTCTGATCGCCCCTCATCCTCTCTCTCTCTTTCTGAGTTTGTTTCTTGTTTCTTGTCTTTCAGAGCAAACAGACCGGCATCAACACCATGGTGATGTTGGACCAGCAAGGAGGTAGATATAGCTCTGCACCCCGTCAGTGTCTGCATTAATGAGAGTTACTCAGAGTTTGGGCACGTATCCAGATACTCCTCCAACCAGCTAACAGCTGCCCCGAGCAGGAGTCACTGCGCCTCCATCCAAAGGCCTCCATTTGAAGTGATCTTCTCTGTTTGGGTGTTTGGAGCTGATTCAAAGCACAGACCTCCTCCTCTGACTTCAACACCCAGTGATTTTCCACTGGAGGCCGTCAGGATGGAGCGAGGACGCTCTGAGGGATGTGTGGGCCGGAGAAAACGTTCAGGGACAGACAGAATAACAGAGAGATGTTGGACCTCTGTGGAGCTGTGAGCTCAGAACAGGCTTGATGAGCTGTAATGAAACAGAGCATGTCTTTGAGTTTCACTGCTTTTAAACGTTTAGTCTGGAACAGAAAGAGTCCCTGAGGGCGCCGAGCCGAGCCGGGCTGAGCCGGGCCGAGCTGAGCGCGGTGTCGGTCTGACATTCGCAGCACGTTGTTGTGGATCATTTATTGATGTGATGTGCAGCCGGAGCTGAATCTGAACTTTCTGTCTGATCATGTTCTGAAACCTGTTCCCAGTCTGGAAACCTGTTTGTAATGATTAGCTCTTCTACCTGCGCTGCTCTTTTATTATCTTCATTCCGGTTCTGGTGTGTTTTCGGTGATGCTGCAGTGACCCAGTTATTGACCCATTTTTAGGATCCTCGCAGGGATAATTAAACTTTAATTAAATCTTTCCTAAAACTTGATTAATAGATGTGATAAACGGAAGAAATGAGCTCCAGAGAAGCCCCCCCCCCCCCCCTCTCTCTCTCTCTGTCTGCCCCCCCCCCCCTCTCTCTCTCTGTGTGGAGACGGAGCGTGTCACGTGTCCTGGTGTGTTTCCTGCTGTGTGTTTCAGAGCAGCTGAGGCGTGTGGATGAGGGCATGGACCAGATCAACCAGGACATGAGACAGGCTGAGAAGAACCTGACTGACCTCTCCAAGTGCTGCGGCCTGTGCGTCTGCCCCTGTGACAGGTACGCCGTGCGACCACGCTGCTGTGCTGCTGTGCTGCTGTGCTGCTGTGCGCCTCTGTCAGCAGAGCTCAGTGAAATAAGCTTTAACACAGGACCAGTTTCTGAGTGAGCTACACTGGGATGAGAAGAGAGGGAGGGAAATTAGAGAGAGGCAAATTAAGAAGAGTGCAAATACAGCGTGTAAAAATAAATCAACCAGAGGAAGAAGAAAGAAGGCAGGAAGCTGCTAATGAGCAGATTTGATGAAATCTGTGGAAACAAAGGCTGTTAAAGCCGACGTGTTCATGTGAAGGAGAAAACAACCTCATGGTGGCGCTGCTGAGAGGAAACATTCAAACATCCTCCAGAGGGGCTCAGAGACTTCACCTGTCTGTAGAGCTGGAGGTGGAGCCACAGGGTTTATTCCATTAATACATGTTACTGTCACACACTGTTACACACTGTAACACACTGTTACACACTGTCACACACAGTTACACACTGTTACACACTGTAACACACTGTTACACACTGTTACACACTGTTACACACTGTTACACACTGTAACACACTGTTACACACTGTCACACACTGTTACACACTGTAACACACTGTAACACACTGTCACACACTGTTACACACTGTCACACACTGTTACACACTGTCACACACTGTTACACACTGTTACACACTGTCACACACTGTCACACACTGTCACACACTGTTACACACTGTTACACACTGTCACACACTGTCACACACTGTCACACACTGTTACACACTGTAACACACTGTCACACACTGTAACACACTGTAACACTGTAAAACACTGTCACACACTGTCACACACTGTCACACACTGTCACACACTGTCACACACTGTAACACACTGTAACACACTGTCACACACTGTCACACACTGTTACACACTGTCACACACTGTCACACACTGTCACACACTGTCACACACTGTTACACACTGTTACACACTGTCACACACTGTAACACACTGTAACACTGTAAAACACTGTCACACACTGTAACACACTGTTACACACTGTTACACACTGTCACACACTGTCACACACTGTTACACACTGTTACACAGTCACACACTGTAACACACTGTTACACAGTCACACACCTTTAACACACTGTTACACACTGTCACACACTGTTACACACTGTTACACACTGTAACACACTGTTACACACTGTCACACACTGTCACACACTGTAACACACTGTAACACACTGTAACACACTGTAACACTGTCACACACTGTAACACACTGTAACACTGTCACACACTGTAACACACTGTAACACTGTAAAACACTGTAACACACTGTAACACACTGTAACACACTGTCACACACTGTCACACACTGTAACACTGTCACACACTGTAACACACTGTAACACTGTCACACACTGTAACACACTGTAACACTGTAAAACACTGTAACACACTGTAACACACTGTCACACACTGTCACACACTGTCACACACTGTCACACACTGTAACACACTGTTACACACTGTTACACACTGTCACACACTGTCACACACTGTCACACACTGTCACACACTGTAACACACTGTAACACACTGTAACACACTGTAACACTGTCACACACTGTAACACACTGTTACACACTGTAACACACTGTCACACACTGTAACACACTGTTACACACTGTCACACACTGTCACACACTGTCACACACTGTCACACACTGTAACACACTGTAACACACTGTAACACTGTCACACACTGTAACACACTGTAACACTGTAAAACACTGTCACACACTGTTACACACTGTCACACACTGTAACACACTGTTACACACTGTCACACACTGTCACACACTGTAACACACTGTCACACACTGTAACACACTGTCACACACTGTAACACACTGTTACACACTGTCACACACTGTAACACACTGTCACACACTGTAACACACTGTCACACACTGTAACACACTGTTACACACTGTCACACACTGTCACACACTGTAACACACTGTCACACACTGTAACACACTGTCACACACTGTCACACACTGTCACACACTGTCACACAATGTCACACACTGTCACACACTGTAACACACTGTCACACACTGTCACACACTGTCACACACTGTCACACACTGTAACACACTGTCACACACTGTCACACACTGTCACACACTGTAACACACTGTCACACACTGTCACACACTGTCACACACTGTAACACACTGTCACACACTGTCACACACTGTAACACACTGTCACACACTGTAACACACTGTCACACACTGTCACACACTGTCACACACTGTCACACACTGTCACACACTGTAACACACTGTCACACACTGTAACACACTGTCACACACTGTAACACACTGTAACACACTGTCACACACTGTCACACACTGTAACACACTGTCACACACTGTCACACACTGTCACACACTGTAACACACTGTCACACACTGTCACACACTGTCACACACTGTAACACACTGTCACACACTGTAACACACTGTAACACACTGTAACACACTGTAACACACTGTCACACACTGTCACACACTGTCACACACTGTCACACACTGTAACACACTGTCACACACTGTCACACTCTGTAACACACTGTAACACACTGTTACACACTGTAACACACTGTCACATAAACAGAAGAAGAAACAAACAAAAACACTTCATGATCCAAAAGTTTCCTGATCAAACACACCCTCAGGTAGAGCGAGCACTGAGATCAGAGCCACACACACTCTGACTACAGCTGATGATGCTCTGATCTGACCAATGAACCGAGTGTGACACCCTGCTGGAGGGAAAACATCACATTACCTTATTAGTGTGTGCTAACAGTACACACACGCACACACACACACACACACACACACGTCCGGCGTCACACCATCTCTCAGGCTGTTCACAGATATTTATCATCAGTATTAACAAAGCCAGCGTCTCCTCAGCGAGCTGCTCGTTCTCCTGTTCATGGAAGGCTCCACGTGTCTGCATGTATCTCCGTCTGCTCCTCGTTCAGAGTCAGAGACGTTCCTTCCATTAGTTTCCTTCTGTTTATAAAAGCAGCCACAGAGGAAGGAAACACACCAACGATCTGCAGCTTTAGACCAGAGAGCAGCGAGAACAAACTCTTTACTCTCCCTTCAGACTCACATCAGTGTGTGTGTGTGTGTGTGTGTGTGTGTGTGTGTGTGTGTGTGTGTGTGTGTGTGTGTGTGTGTGTGTGTGTGTGTGTGTGTGTGTGCTTTCACTTTCACACACCAGCTTCATGTTCTTGGAGGTTTGTGGTGATGTGAACAAATTTAAACTCATGAGGAAGAAAACCACAGGAAACAGGAAGTGCGTCCATCCCTCAGACCGTGAGAGCAGTTCCTCTTTCTGAGGATGTGTGTGTGGTATGTGTTTTCTGGGTCTGGTCTGTAGATCTGTGGGGCAGATTCCAGGTTCCAGTACTTCAGAGTGTGATATGAAGTCCTGATGGGGGGTCTGGTCCAGTCTGGGGGGTTAAAGCTCAGGATGTGCAGGGTCAGTGTGTGTGTGTGTGTGTGTGTGTGTGTGTGCACCATGTCTGCCTCTAAACATGAACTGATCTCCCCTAAATGCTTCACCTGGAGCAGAGGAGGATTCTTTGATGAGTACCTGCAGATCAGGTAGGGCCTCTTTGTTTCTCCGCTCTGTTTGATCGATCTGTGTGGAGCTGAGTCGACCTTTGACCTCTCGTGGAGGCTTAGAGGTTGACCTCAGACGACCTGCGTCTGGATTTCCTGGGTCTAATGACTCTCTCTCCTCTTGCAGGGTGTCGTCGATCGAGCACGACTCCAGATACAAGCGTACCTGGGGTTTAGGAGGCGGAGAAGGTGACGCTGACGCTAACGGCTCCAAAGTCGTCTCCAGGCAGCCGTCAGCCGTCCGTAACGGGCAGGCGACTCAGGCGAGCGGCCCGGCACCGTCAGGCCCGTACGTCAAGAGGTAGGAAGCAGAATCAGTGAGCAGGAAGTGATCAGAAGCATGTTGGTTTAGAAACGACCCCCTGCTGTTCCCTGGTCTGTTAACAAACCCGCTGGAAGTAAAGCTCCGTGTTCACGTGTGCTGCAGGATAACCAACGACGCACGCGAGGACGAGATGGAGGAGAACCTGGACGCCGTGGGCAGCATTATTGGCAACCTGAAGACGATGGCTGTGGACATGGGCAGCGAGATAGACAAGCAGAACAAACAGATCGACAGCATCACTGCCAAGGTAAGCATGTGAGACGATGATGGGATGAAGGACGCTCTGTGTAAGAAGTCCCATCAAACGGCTCCCAGGATGAAATAAGCAGATTGTGTCTGTTGGGCTCCGCGTCCCTCCAAACCAGCCGTCCTAAAATTATCAAAACATCAAACAGAGAAGAAGAAGAGAGGAGGAAAACCACCACGCCGCCTCTCTTTAACGCCTCTCTTTAACGGCTCTCTTTAACGCCTCTCTTTAACGCCTCTCTTTAACGGCTCTCTTTAACGCCTCTCTTTAACGCCTTTCTTTAACACCGAGTTCCACGCCCTGTTCCACGCCCTGTGTCATGCGTGCCAAGGGGGGTTTACCAACGTTAGAGAGACGGTTTAACAAACGCAGCGTTTTTTATCAGACAGGAAACTGCTGACAGGTCCTGAACGTTCTCACCAACAGAGCAGCTGAGACGAACTCTAAGAGCCTTTCAAACCCGTTTTTACTGTGGGTGTCTCAGAGTCTGAGCTGATCTCCTGGAGCTGATCTCCTGGAGCTGATCTCCTCCAGCTGATCTCTTCCAGCTGATCTCTTCCAGCTGATCTCCTCCAGCTGATCTCCTCCAGCTGATCTCCTGGAGCTGATCTCCTGGAGCTGATCTCCTGGAGCTGATCTCCTGGAGCTGATCTCCTGGAGCTGATCTCCTGGAGCTGATCTCCTCCAGCTGATCTCCTCCAGCTGATCTCCTGGAGCTGATCTCCTCCCGCTGATCTCCTCCAGCTGATCTCCTCCAGCTGATCTCCTCCAGCTGATCTCCTCCAGCTGATCTCCTGGAGCTGATCTCCTGGAGCTGATCTCCTGGAGCTGATCTCCTCCAGCTGATCTCCTCCAGCTGATCTCCTCCAGCTGATCTCCTCCAGCTGATCTTCTCCAGCTGATCTCCTGGAGCTGATCTCCTCCAGCTGATCTCCTCCAGCTGATCTCCTCCAGCTGATCTCCTCCAGCTGATCTCCTCCAGCTGATCTCCTCCAGCTGATCTCCTGGAGCTGATCTCCTGGAGCTGATCTCCTCCAGCTGATCTCCTCCAGCTGATCTCCTCCAGCTGATCTCCTCCAGCTGATCTCCTCCAGCTGATCTCCTCCAGCTGATCTCCTCCAGCTGATCTCCTCCAGCTGATCTCCTCCAGCTGATCCATCCTTCAGGTTTACTCCTGGCGTCGTTCTCTCCTTCCTTTGGTCTTTGTTCTGGTTAGAACGTGGTCTCTGTAGATCCTTCTTCAGGATGAGCCTCAGTTTGTCAGATGGGACCTGTGAGATTTGTGCCTCTAGAAGCTGAATTTAAATTGTGATATTGAATTTGAAAAGCATGATCTGAAATCAGATTTCATGTTTTAAATTGAATTTAACCTTCTTGAAGATTAAACTCTCTATATTCCTGTGAATGAACAAGTATTTATCCGTCTGACTCTAAAAAAAAAAACAGAAAAAAATGTTTTTTTAATCAGAATTTTTTGGGGAAAAATTGAATTTTAATTATAATCTGAGAAATTTGTTCATTTGAAATTCTGAGGAGGAAAAAAAGTCAAAAATCTGAAAAAGTTTTTTTTGTTGTTTTTAATCAGAATTCTGACTTTTCAGATTTTTTAAAAAAGTTTGAATCTAATGTCGTATTTTTTCAGTAAATAGTTTGAATTGCTTTGCCTGATCGGTGACAGATTATCTGCTCACAGGTTTCATCGTCTGACTTTAAGGACGGATGTTTAAAATCTTTCTCTTCTGTTTCTTTCAGGCGGACATGAACAAAATCCGTATCGACGAAGCGAACCAGAGAGCCAACAAACTGCTCAAATAGACGAGACCTTCCTCCCCCACCTGTACAGACCAACACCGAGCCTCTGTCTCTGCTCACACACACACACACACACACACACACACACACACACACACACACACACACTCGCTGACCCCTCCCTGAGATGATTTCTTTCAGCAGCTTGAAGCTGCAGCTGCTCCAAAATGAAAACTCCTTCTTACTTTTGTTGCTTTAAGTTAAAAACCTTGAATCAGAAACGTCGTCCTCGTCATGCTGGACTCAACAGAAGCAGCTCACACACTTCACACAGGAGGAAGTGTGTGTGTGTGTGTGTGTGTGTGTGTGTTTGATATCTCAGCTCTCTCTGAAGGGGAAGTGTCTGCTTCTCTTTAGTGATTTTCTCTGTGAACAGATGAGCTCATTTAATTCATATATCGCCCCCTGTTGGTCCTGTCTCCCTCCGTCAGTCTTTGAATCCATCTTTCTAAAGTCTGCAGCTGATGTATCTCTGTCTTCTCTCCAGTTCAGACGTGATCACTTTGTTTCTGATGCTTATTTAATGATTCCTGATGAAAAGCAGAATCCACCTGTCAGTTCAGTCTGTCCTCTACTCGTTTCTGTCGCTGCTCAGCCGCTCTGAAGACCAGCTTCAGTCACCGTCCCCCAGTGAAGGAAGCCATTTAATGTTAGGGTTTAACCCTTTGACTGCTGAGGAGTCAGGGTGGTTGTTAGTATGTGCAGGATGACTGTAGAGGGCGCTGACGTGTGTGAGAAATGAACATACAGCTGTCAGGTGTGAAGGAAGGTCAGGAGGAGGGTTCAGCACCACGTCCAGCAGGAGTCAACCTGAAGATATCCAGCATCTCAGTCTGTGACTCAGTCTGTGACTCAGTCTGTGACTCAGTCTGTGACTCAGTCTGTGTCTGTGACTCAGTCTGTGACTCAGTCTGTGTCTGTGTCTCTGTCTGTGCTTCTGTCTCTGTCTGTGCCTCTGTCTGTGACTCTGTCTGTGTCTCTGTCTGTGCCTCTGTCCGTGACTCTGTCCGTGACTCTGTCTGTGCCTCTGTCCGTGACTCTGTCCGTGACTCTGTCTGTGCCTCTGCCTGTGCCTCTGTCTGTGTCTGTGTCTCTGTCTGTGCTTCTGTCTCTGTCCGTGACTCTGTCTGTGACTCTGTCCGTGACTCTGTCTGTGTCTCTGTCTGTGACTCAGTCTGTGTCTGTGACTCAGTCTGTGTCTGTGACTCTGTCTGTGCCTCTGTCTCTGTCTGTGCCTCTGTCTCTGTCTGTGTCTGTGACTCTGTCTGTGCTTCTGTCTCTGTCTGTGCCTCTGACTGAAACGTGGTCTGTCAGGACCAGTCTGTGTCATCGTCTCGGTCCTGTTCAGAGGGATTCTGGGGGCCTGGAGCAGGTCTGACAGACGGTTCAGAGCTCTGACTGAAGTCTGTAGAAATAAACCTTCTCAGGTGTTAAACTGTAAAGAGTCGGTCTGTGAGAATCAGGGATGTAGATCTATGATCAGCTCCTTCTTAAAGGACCCTTAAATAATGATTCAGCCTGTAGAGTCTCAGTGAGCTCCTCCTGGCTGTGTTCTAACAGCCGGTGTTTCCCAAACCGCTGCCGTCTCTTCACATCTGTCCTGTGAATAATCTGCGCCCTCAGTTCGCCTAAACGAATTCTGAGGATGGAAACAGGGTTTGTTTGTGTGGATGCTGAAGCTGCTGAGAAATGAGAGCTGGCAGCGAGGAGCGTGAGTCTGTGTGTAAATGAAGGAAGCTTCAGGAGGCGAACGCAGCAGCAGAATGAGTCCTGGCGCCTGTCGTGGCCTCGCTGTGGAAAATTGTTAAATGATGAAGCGAAACGCAGCGCTGAGAGCGTCTCTGAGGAATCCTCGGGATTATTTGTTGTGAGGATAAATGATGATTCAGCCTCTGCTCTCATTGAGTTAGTGCGGATTAAAGTGGATGTTATCAGAGCGCCGTACGGCGAGAAGCGATCATCCCGAGGCTGCTTCCTGTCAGCTCACAGGGAGTCAGGCAGCCTCAGGCAGCTCCACGGCCTCCACGGCCTGCACGCCGTCTGTTCACCAGCAGATCTCTGGAAGCACCTCTGAGGACGACTTCCTGTCAAAATGCCTTTTTCTCCATGCCTGCCTTTGTACAATGTTTTTAATCAATAAATCTATTCTTGAATTCATGTGACGGCTCCTTTCATTTAAACGGTGAATCAAGCATCAGGAGAGAGACAGAGAGAGAGACAGAGAGAGAGAGAGACAGGGAGAGAGAGAGAGAGAGAGAGGGAGAGAGAGAGCAGAGTCAATGAACAGCCCGCTGAGTTTGAGCATTTCCTTTTAAACTTTATTCTCAAAATGTCTGATATTTCTCATGAACATTTCTGTATATTTTACACAGCTGCAGAGTACAAAATGCAGATTAAAAACCACTGAACAGGGAAGGAAGGGAGGAAGGAAGGAAGGTGTGGAGGAATCAACAGAGTGGACGGAGGTGACGGAGCAGGAAGTGTGGAGTTACTGCAGAGAGTGATCCATAAAAACAAGCTCAGAGAAACAGTGACTAAAAGAGACCAACAGGAATCAGACCGTCTGAGTGGGTTTAAACCAGAGATCATCACAGAGGCCCCCCCCCCCCCACCACCACCACCCCCCCCAGCTGAACGGTCCACTTCCTGTCACCTCGCTCGTCTTTGAGGTCACTTGAGTTGGACGTAGTTCAGGGACGAGCCCACAGTAAAGGCAAGACGGCAGTGAGAGAGTGTGTGTGTGTGTGTGTTAGAGTCACTGTCCTGTGACCGGCCAACATGTGAGCGTCTGTCCTGTGTGTGTGTGTGTGTGTGTGTGTGTGTGTTATGGCTTTCATCACTCAGAGCTCCTGTGTGAACTGCAGTTCGTCTTTTCTCTGCTTACATTTGTTCAGAGTCCCCGTCCTCAGCTCCACTCTGCTGATCATGGTCCTGGTCTCACACCCAGAGCACATCTGGTCCTGACGCGGAGTTTAGAAACCAAGTCCAGACTCATCCGACCCAGTTAGTCCTAAACTTTGTCTGACAGATCTGATCAGAGAAGGTCCTCTGGAAGGTTTGAGGAGAACCTGTTTGTTCAGTCTGAGGCGTGTTTGTCTCAGTCGGTGAAAACAAAAACATTCGTCTCATTCCTGAGTCTCATCGAGACCACTTCTCACCGTTTGTTGGGATGTTTATGACTAACAGAGAAAAAGGCTGATTCAATAATCTGCTGATGAGTTTCTGAAGTTTGTGTTTCACTTGTGGGAAGAACAAAACAAGTCTGTGAAAGTGTCTGTTTGCTGTTTGTTGTTGTTTCATTTAAAACACGAAAACTTCACACCTGAAGCTCCTGTTGGGCAAACTAAGCTTCCTTCATTTTAGATCAAAGAGATCGATACGGTGGCCTACGAGGACAAAAGACCTGCAGTAATCTGTGCAGTCTTCATCAGGAACAAGAGGAAGATTCATCCTTAAAAACAGGTACAGGAGCAGAGCACACGCCCCCTACAGGCCTGGAGGAACACAGTGTTTTTCTTTAGCAGAAGATTCAGAGCTTTTCCTGTTCTCCACTGTGTGTGTGTTTGGAGCATGTTTGTTTGTTTCTGTTTGTTGTTTGTTTGTTTTTTGTTTGTTTGTTTCTGTTTGTTGTTTGTTTGTTTTTTGTTTGGCTTCACGTTGAGTTTCTGTTTTTAAAGATGCTTCATGTAGTTTCTCCTGATGATGATCCCTCAGACTGTTTCGGGTCCTCTTCTCGCCCCCTCAGCTTAAGGATCTACCTGTTTGCTTTAAGTCTGGATTTTCAAAATAAGAGCTCAAGATGAAATCGTGTCAGCCAAAGTTTGAGCCAAAGAGCTGAGGTCGGCCTGAGGTCGGCCTGAGGTCAACCTGAGGTCGGCCTGAGGTCGGCCTGAGGTCAACCTGAGGTCGGCCTGAGGTCGGCCTGAGGTCAACCTGAGGTCGGCCTGAGGTCAACCTGAGGTCGGCCTGAGGTCAGCCTGAGGTCGGCCTGAGGTCGACGGGAGGTTTGTCATGTCACGATAGCACCATATCAGACTAACATAAGACACACTGCATGCATCTGTAGATAGTATATAAACTCTAAATGTATATATGTTGATGAGTAGATATGAAATGTAGGCTTCAACACACAGCAGTAGGATATATTTAAGTTCACAGAGAGGAGCACGCTCAGACCGGCTCCTCACGGCTCCTCACGGCTCCTCACGGCTCCTCACGGCTCCTCACGGCTCCTCACGGCTCCTCACGGCTCCTCACGGCTCCTCACGGCTCCTCACGGCTCCTCACGGCTCCTCACGGCTCCTGGTCCCCCTCAGGGACCCAACCAGAAACAGTCAGACCTTCAGTGCATAGAGCATTTAGTTTGCATGCCTGCAATTACACTTGGTGTGTGTGTGTGTGTGTGTGTGTGTGTGCGCACTGTACAGCACTGCACTTCAAGTCTTTACTCCACATGAACAGAACTTTTTAAAGCCTGTTAAACTCCAAGAAGCTCCTCCTGCTCCAGATTCAATCAGCACAGTATTACAGATCAACCATTGGACAAGAAGGGTCAATGAAAGGCCTCCTCAGAGTCAGGGCCTCCTCAGAGCCTCCTCAGAGCCTCCTCAGAGCCTCCTCAGAGCCTCCTCAGAGCCTCCTCAGAGCCTCCTCAGAGCCTCCTCAGAGCCTCCTCAGAGCCTCCTCAGAGCCTCCTCAGAGCCTCCTCAGAGCCTCCTCAGAGCCTCCTCAGAGCCTCCTCAGAGCCTCGTCCCTGTTCATCACAGGTATCAGACACATCCAGCTCAAAGCATGCCAAACTAAAGGAAGCTGCAGCAGAGGATGGGGGGGGTTGGGGGGGGGTATCTTTGGTTGAGTGAGGGGATCATTCCTGTGCTTTAACCCCATCAGCTGAATCTGGCTTCAGATCAACAGAACAAAATAAAGGCTTAGATACAGGCAGAGAGTGACGCTCAGACTAATCTAACAAACCAACTCCAGAAAATCATAAAAAACACGGTGAGAAAAAAATCCCTCTAATTGTACACAAACAGGCCACGCCCCTCCGACGACATCACTCCACTCTCCCGGAGGCCACGCCCCTCTGGTGACCTCACTTCTTCTTGGCGAAGGGGCTGAACTTCTTCTCCTTCTTGCCTTTGCCAGCCTCAGGGGGGGCAGCCGAGGAGGAGGAGGAGGAGGAGGGAGCGGGCAGGCTGTGGGTTTTGGCCCCTGAGGGCCCCGATGCCTCTTCTTGCTGAATGGCCTGCTCCATGGCCTGAGTCCAACGCTGGAGCTCCTCCTAAACCACACACACACACACACACACACACAAACACACACACACACACAGACAGTGGTGTGTTAGATGGGGGGGTCCTGGTCCTGAGGGAGCGGCGCTGCGTTCAGCGGTCATGGCGGTGAGTAAATACAGCAGCGGAGGATTTAACAATAATTTAATATTCATGCAGAAAATCAAACGGACACCTCTGAACTGAGCGGAGCTCAGAGTCTGCTGCAGGCGAGCAGCAGGAAGGAGAACAGGCTCATTAGGGTCCATATTTATTCATCTGCATGCAAACATGTCAGATGAAATATGTATGGAGGGAACGTACGCAGGCTGAGTTACAGCCTGAGGGGTCAAAGGTCACAGAAACACTCAGTCCAGAACAATGAGCCTCATGTGGTTCAGACTAAACTCACCTCGTCTTTACACTGGAACAGAAACTCACTGCCGTCTCTGAGGCTGAGGAGAGAGAGAGAGAGAGAGAGAGAGAGAGAGGCAGAGCTGCAGTCAGAGGGCTTCAGAGGAAAGACTTCCTGTTTGATCACTCAGAGTTATCAGCTCTACAGCTGCTCATGTGTCTGAGAGCGTCCTGAGATGACCCCCTTCATGATGGAGTTTAATAAAGACTGACTGAAGGTCTGTGGACTGATCCTCAGCCACTGCCGCGACCTTTACTGAGCTTCAGAGCTTCACCTTTAAGACTCACTGAACTGATCATTACCGAAGTTTGGCCACATGCTTCTTCTTCTTGTAGTTTGTCAGAACTTCCCAGCTTGCATTGCTCAGAGACAGCGGGTCCTCGCCATGATACGTCAACCCGTGGCCGAAGCTCTTGGCGTCCTTGTAGACGGAGAGCTGAGCAGGCTTCAGGACGCAGTACAAGCTGTTCCACGACCTGACGGAGAGAGAGAGAGAGAGACACAGAGAAAGAGAGGGAGAGAGAGAGAGACAGACAGAGAGAGAGAGACACACACAGAGAGAGCTGCAATCATTCAGGGAGCCTGGGATAATACAGATAGTTCCTAAAAGTTTTTCATACAGTTTATTTTTGGTACAGTTTGTTTTTGGTACAGTTTATTTTTTGGCACAGTTTGTTTTTTGGTACAGTTTCTTTGTCGTACAGTTTGTTTTTCGTACAGCTTGTTTTTCATACAGTTTGTTTTTGGTACAGTTTGTTTTTGGTACATTTTGTTTTTTGTTATAGTTTGTTTGTAATACAGTTTGTTTTTTGTTACAGTTTGTTTGTCATACAGTTTGTTTTTTGTTACAGTTTGTTTGTCATACAGTTTGTTTTTTGTTACAGTTTGTTTGTCATACAGTTTGTTTTTGGTACAGTTTGTTTTTGGTACAGTTTGTTTGTCATACAGTTTGTTTTTGGTACAGTTTATTTTTTGGCACTGTTTGTTTTTTGGTACAGTTTCTTTGTCGTACAGTTTGTTTTTCGTACAGCTTGTTTTTCATACAGTTTGTTTTTGGTACAGTTTGTTTTTGGTACAGTTTGTTTTTTGGTACAGTTTGTTTGTCATACAGTTTGTTTTTCATACAGTTTGTTTTTGGTACATTTTGTTTTTTGTTACAGTTTGTTTGTCATACAGTTTGTTTTTTGTTACAGTTTGTTTGTCATACAGTTTGTTTTTGTTACAGTTTGTTTGTCATACAGTTTGTTTTTTGTTACAGTTTGTTTTTGGTACAGTTTGTTTTTGGTACAGTTTGTTTTTGGTACAGTTTGTTTTTGGTACAGTTTATTTTTTGGCACTGTTTGTTTTTTGGTACAGTTTCTTTGTCGTACAGTTTGTTTTTCGTACAGCTTGTTTTTCATACAGTTTGTTTTTGGTACAGTTTGTTTTTGGTACATTTTGTTTTTTGTTATAGTTTGTTTGTAATACAGTTTGTTTTTTGTTACAGTTTGTTTGTCATACAGTTTGTTTTTTGTTACAGTTTGTTTGTCATACAGTTTGTTTTTTGTTACAGTTTGTTTGTCATACAGTTTGTTTTTGGTACAGTTTGTTTTTGGTACAGTTTGTTTGTCATACAGTTTGTTTTTGGTACAGTTTGTTTTTGGTACAGTTTATTTTTTGGCACTGTTTGTTTTTTGGTACAGTTTCTTTGTCGTACAGTTTGTTTTTCGTACAGCTTGTTTTTCATACAGTTTGTTTTTGGTACAGTTTGTTTTTGGTACAGTTTGTTTTTTGGTACAGTTTGTTTGTCATACAGTTTGTTTTTCATACAGTTTGTTTTTGGTACATTTTGTTTTTTGTTACAGTTTGTTTGTCATACAGTTTGTTTTTTGTTACAGTTTGTTTGTCATACAGTTTGTTTTTGTTACAGTTTGTTTGTCATACAGTTTGTTTTTTGTTACAGTTTGTTTGTCATACAGTTTGTTTTTGGTACAGTTTGTTTTTGGTACAGTTTGTTTTTGGTACAGTTTATTTTTTGGCACTGTTTGTTTTTTGGTACAGTTTCTTTGTCGTACAGTTTGTTTTTCGTACAGCTTGTTTTTCATACAGTTTGTTTTTGGTACAGTTTGTTTTTGGTACAGTTTGTTTTTGGTACATTTTGTTTTTTGTTACAGTTTGTTTGTCATACAGTTTGTTTTTTGTTACAGTTTGTTTGTCATACATTTTGTTTTTTGTTACAGTTTGTTTGTCATACAGTTTGTTTTTTGTTACAGTTTTTTTTTGGTACAGTTTGTTTTTGGTACAGTTTGTTTTTTGTTACAGTTTGTTTGTCATACAGTTTGTTTTTGGTACAGTTTGTTTGTCGTACAGTTTGTTTTTTGGTACAGTTTGTTTTTCGTACAGTTTGTTTGTCATACAGTTTGTTTTTTGGTACAGTTTGTTTTTCGGTACAGTTTGTTTTTGGTCCAGTTTGTTTGTCATACAGTTTGTTTGTCATACAGTTTGTTTTTCGTACAGTTTGTTTGTCGTACAGTTTGTTTTTTGGTACAGTTTGTTTTTCATACAGTTTGTTTTTGGTACAGTTTGTTTTTCATACAGTTTGTTTTTGGTACAGTTTATTTTTTGGCACTGTTTGTTTTTTGGTACAGTTTCTTTGTCGTACAGTTTGTTTGTCATACAGTTTGTTTTTTGGTACAGTTGGTTTTTCGGTACAGTTGGTTTTTCGTACAGTTTGTTTTTCGTACAGTTTGTTTTTCGTACAGTTGTTTGTTGTACAGTTTGTTTGTTGTACAGTTTGTTTGTCATACAGTTTGTTTTTCGTACAGTTTGTTTTTCGTACAGTTGTTTGTTGTACAGTTTGTTTGTCGTACAGTTTGTTTTTCGTACAGTTTGTTTTTCGTACACCTTGTTTTTCGTTCAGCTTGTTTTTCATACAGTTTGTTTTTTCGTACAGTTTGTTTTTCGTACAGTTTGTTTGTCATACAGTTTGTTTTTCGTACAGTTCGTTTGTCGTACAGTTTGTTTGTATTACAGTTAGTTTGTTGTACAATTTGTTCGTCGTACAGTTTGTTTTTTGTACAGCTTGTTTCTCGTACAGTTTGTTTTTTCTTACAGTTTGTTTTTCGTTCAGTTTGTTTTTTGGTACAGTTTGTTTGTCGTTCAGTTTGTTTTTCGTACAGTTTGTTTGTCGTTCAGTTTGTTTGTCGTTCAGTTTGTTTGTCGTACAGTTTGTTTGTCGTTCAGTTTGTTTGTTGTACAGTTTGTTTGTCGTACAGTTTGTTTGTCGTTCAGTTTGTTTGTCGTACAGTTTGTTTGTCGTTCAGTTTGTTTGTCGTACAGTTTGTTTGTCGTACAGTTGGTTTGTCGTACAGTTTGTTTGTCGTACAGTTTGTTTGTGGTACAGTTTGTTTGTCGTACAGTTTGTTTTGGTGCAGATTTAGTTGTTAGAGGATGATGTTTGATGAATGTTTTACCTGTTTGAAGCTTTCTTCCCCGAGCCGTCCATGTCGTGTTTCCTTCCCAGCATGCCCTCCTGCAGCACAGCCTGAGCTTTGAGTGGCTCAGCAGGCATGGTGGCCGCTTTCTCCGGCTCTTTGGGCGTCACTACAGACACGGACGGCTCCAGCTCCAGAGAGCCGCTCTCCCTCATTTCGGACTCTACAGGGACCGTGGAGTCACCTGCCGTTCCCTCCTGCACACCTGAAGTGGGCTCCACGGCAGCAGAAGCAGACTGGAGACAGAAAGAGGAGGAACGAGGAGGAAATGACTGAGCGCTCCATGGAGCACGTTTGAAAGAGATAAAAGAAGAGTGAAGAGGCTCAGAGGGGCTCAGGCAGATGGAGATTACTCTGAGAGAAGTCAAGGAGCTGATTGAAATGCAAACCTTAGCAGGAACTCTGAAGACAGAGAGGCAGGTTTTCTGTTATAAAAACTTCAACACACTTAAAAGAAAGTGAGCAGATGAAACAGAGCAGAGAGCTGAAGTGAGCCAGATACCAACCAGAGTCTGTTCCTCAACGCTGCACAGCTGCGAAGACTCCTCTACAAAGCCTGTGTCTTCTCTCCTGCAGGAAAGAGGGCAGCATGAGGTCTGCATGAGGGCAGCATGAGGGCAGCATGAGGGCAGCATGAGGTCTGCATGAGGGCAGTATGAGGTCTGCATGAGGGCAGCATGAGGGCAGTATGAGGTCTGCATGAGGGCAGCATGAGGTCTGCATGAGGTCTACATGAGGTCAGCATGAGGTCTACATGAGGTCTACATGAGGGCAGCATGAGGTCTGCATGAGGGCAGTATGAGGTCTGCATGAGGTCTGCATGAGGGCAGCATGAGGTCTGCATGAGGGCAGCATGAGGTCTACATGAGGGCAGCATGAGGTTTGCATGAGGCCTACATGAGGTCTACATGAGGCACTTTAGCAGCAGGTGAAATCATTTGTGTGCGTGTGTGTGTGTGTGTGTGTGTGTGTGTGTGTAGACACAGACTGTTCCTGTGTAGGACAGGCTCACAGGGTTGTGTTTTCTTGTTGTTCTCGGCGTCTTTACAGGGTTCCTGAGTTTCTGTGCCTGTCTGTGTCTTTAAACCTCAAACACTTTTATTCTCTGCTTTTTAAAAATGTTATTTTGAATTTTAGTTTCAGTAATAACTCCTCGGAGCAGCTGGCCACTGATGCTCTGCAGATATTTCACTCTGAAGAAGTTCTGCAGAGACTTTCTCAGTCAGGGTTTTGTTGGTAGTTTTTAGTGTCGTGTTTCTCGATGAACATGTCACTCAATGCAACAACATGAGTTTCTCTCACTGTTTGGGTTTCTGTTTGTTTTTATAAGACGTGTTTCTCTGCAGCTGTCAGGAGAATGAGGCTCATACTGAGTCTAAAACATTAACAACGCCTGACGTCTGCGCGGTGGATGAAGGACATCTACGGGTGTGAAGGACATCTACTTTTAGAGGACTTTAGTGAAATGACTGGCTGCATCTGTGTGTGTGTGTGTGTGTGTGTGTGTGTGTGTGTGTGTATACCTGCTGTCTTTTTCATCCTTTAAGGTCTGCTCCATCTCCTGCTGCTGCTTCCTCAGCTCCAGCAGCTCCAGCTGAAACACAGAAAAAGATCTGAATCAGACCAGAGTCACCTTCCTCCTCAAACATCTCTAACATCTCTAATATTTCTAATATCTCTGACATCTCTACCATCTCCAACACCGCTAACATCTGAAATATGTCTACCATCTCAAGCATCTTTAATAACTCTAACATCTTTAACACCTCTAACATCTTTGATATCTCTACCATCTCTAATATCTGTAAAATCTTTAACATCTCTATCATCCTGTCCTCAGAGACGCATTGTGTCTGAATGTTTCCTCAGAGGTGTTTAGAGACAGCACAGTTCATCTGGACTCATGAGCTGTTGTTTGAGCCGTACCGTGGTGAGGCGCTCTAGAGCGGAGAAGCGCTCCTCCCAGGTGGCAGTGGACTTCTCGAAGGCCTCGTGTCTCTTCAGGAGTTTCTCTACCTCGTCCACGGTGTAGCCGAGGTCTTTGCTGGTCACGTAGGGCTCCTGAGCGACCAGCCAGGCCTCGGCCACTGAGGCATCCCGGGCAAACTGACACACCTCCAGCACTGGAGGACACACAGAGAGGTCACTGAGTCAGAGACACGACAAACACGACGTGAGCGCCGGTTTGAGTCTTTCACTGCAGTAAAGGACGAGCCAACAAAAATCACAATTCTATCATCAATAACACTGAATCTGTAAACGCTCGATGTTGGGCGACCTGCACACTGCAAAAAAACAAAACAACAACATCTAATCAAGTGTTTGTCTTATTTCAGTAAACTGGTCTGTTTGGACTCAATCTGATCCACATGAACCAGACAGGTCCAGAAAAATGTCTTTTTTCAAGACACAGAGACAAAAATGAGACACCAGAACAGTTAAAAACCATCGGCACATTTTGTACAAGAGACCTGAGATGGACCAGGACCAGGACCAGGACCAGGACCAGGACACATTCAGAGCAGATCAGAATGAGTCTGATCAGATTCAGAGCTGAACAAAGACAGAAACTTAACTCTACTTTTAGAGAGGTACATCAAGCTAACGGCACAGATTCAGAGTTCAGTTCATGTCTGAGTGGAGCATGAGTCCAGTTCAGGATCCAGTCTTAGGATCCAGGTTTTACTCACGGAGTCTGAGCCAGTCCCATCTGTCGTCCCACTTGAACATCATGTCCTTCCTTTTCTCAGTCAGCTGCACCATCTTCTCCTTGATCTGAAACAGGCAGACAAACAGTCACCGCGGTCACAGATCTGTGACCAGGACCAGGACCAGGACCAGGACCAGCCTCCAACAACCTGATCACACCTGAAACCCTGGCTGACCAGAGGCAGGCGGGAACTATCAGTCCCTGAAGAGTCATTAAATCTGATGGACGCAGCCGGCCGGGCCGGTCTGAGGCCCAGGTGAGACCGGTCTGAGGCCCAGGTGAGACCGGTCTGAGACCCAGCTGAGGCCTGTCTGAGACCCAGCTGAGACCGGTCTGAGGCCGGTCTCAGACCCAGCTGAGGCCGGTCTGAGACCCAGCTGAGGCCGGTCTGAGGCCGGTCTGAGACCCAGCTGAGACCGGTCTGAGACCGGTCTGAGACCCAGCTGAGGCCGGTCTGAGACCCAGCTGAGGCCGGTCTGAGGCCGGTCTGAGACCCAGCTGAGACCGGTCTGAGGCCGGTCTCAGACCCAGCTGAGGGTGAACAAGGCTGAAGTCTTACCTCAGCAGAGTCTCGGTGCCTCCGCGTCAGCAGAGTCTTTCCCAGCTCCATGCAGTCGCTGAATTTGGCTCCCCTGGCCTCGATCTCTGAGCGGATCCCCTGGTGGTACTTCTGCAGGAGCTCCACAGAGGAGACGTCCCTATGGGGGAGGGAGGGGGGAGGAAGAAGGATGGGTGGGGGAGAGAACAGGTGATGAAGTGTATCTACCTCTGTTGGTGAGGA
The DNA here is from genome assembly GCA_030710495.1 of Labroides dimidiatus. Taxonomy (NCBI): domain Eukaryota; kingdom Metazoa; phylum Chordata; class Actinopteri; order Labriformes; family Labridae; genus Labroides; species Labroides dimidiatus. The sequence goes on from CM061156.1 coordinate 543,427, forward strand.
GCGGTACTGCAGCAGGGATGATGAAACCCTGGAGCAAGCTCACAGCCCTGAGTGACACTGAGACCTGCACATGTGAACTCCTCTGTTAGAGTCAGGGGACGGCACTGAGACCTGCACATGTGAACTCGTCTGTTAGAGTCAGGGGACGGCAGTTAGACCTGCACATGTGAACTCGTCTGTTAGAGTCAGGGGACGGCACTGAGACCTGCACATGTGAACTCGTCTGTTAGAGTCAGGGGACGGCAGTTAGACCTGCACATGTGAACTCGTCTGTTAGAGTCAGGGGACAGCAGTGAGACCTCCACATGTGAACTCGTCTGTTAGAGTCAGGGGACAGCACTGAGACCTGCACATGTGAACTCGTCTGTTAGAGTCAGGGGACAGCACTGAGACCTGCACATGTGAACTCGTCTGTTAGAGTCAGGGGACGACTCAGGTTTTAAAAAGTTTTAACACTTTTTTTTTTTGGCCACAGATCCAAACATGAGCTCATCGTCACAGGAAGAAAGACTCAAAAGGAGATTTGAACTCGTTCATTTACTTCAACAACAGATGCAGGCTTTAATAAGAGACACAGCTTTCCCTCAGAGGGTGAAGGTGCTCATGGGAAATGTAGTCCACATCCAGAAAAACAGGACTGATGTCATCCAGAGGAGTCACCACAACATGAGACCTCCTCACGGAGCCTTTAAATTAGAGCCAGCCATTCACTATCTGACCATGAGGTCTGGGTCTGGGTCTGCGTCTGGGTCTGCGTCTGGGTCTGCATGGGGCTCACCTGGGCTTCTCCTGAGTCTCAATCTGCTGGATGATGCTCTCCATCCAGGCCATCAGGTCTCGGACCATCGTGAAGAAGCGGAACTTCTCAGCCGTGTCCACCAGCTGCGCCCTGCGTCCGTCACAGGCGTCCAACAGGCCCTTCCAGGCATCCATTACCTCCCGCTCCGTGGCGTGGATGCTCTCTGCCTGACCTCCAGCGTACTGAGCTTGAAGCCGAGCGGCTGTCTCCTGGAACTGCTGAACCTGGAGGAGCAGAGTCAGGACATCAGAGAGTCAGAGAGTCAATGAGTCAGGGAGTCAGAGAGTAAGAGAGTCAGAGAGGGAGAGAGTCAGGGAGTCAGTGAGTCAGTGAGTCAGGGAGTCAGAGAGTCGGTGGGTCAGAGAGTCAGTGAGTCAGGGAGTCAGAGAGTCAGGGATTCAGAGAGTCAGGGAGTCAGAGAGTCAGTGAGTCAAGGAGTCAGAGAGTCAGGGAGTCAGAGAGTCAGAGAGTCAGTGAGTCAGGGAGTCAGAGAGTCAGTGAGTCAGGGAGTCAGAGAGTCAGGGAGTCAAGGAGTCAGAGAGTCAGGGAGTCAGAGAGTCAGAGAGTCAGTGAGTCAGGGAGTCAGAGAGTCAGGGAGTCAGAGAGTCAGAGAGTCGGTGGGTCAGAGAGTCAGAGAGTCAGGGAGTCAGTGAGTCAGGGAGTCAGAGAGTCAGGGAGTCATGGAGTCAGAGAGTCATGGAGTCAGAGAGTCAGGGAGTCAGTGAGTCAGGGAGTCAGAGAGTCAGGGAGTCAGTGAGTCAGGGAGTCAGAGAGTCAGGGAGTCAGTGAGTCAGGGAGTCAGAGAGTCAGTGAGTCAGAGAGTCAGGGAGTCAGAGAGTCAGAGAGTCATGCGATGATGGAAACAGAGGGATGGAGCCTGGCTGCTTTAAACTCATGTTTGATCCTCACTGTTTTGGACGGTTTCTGTACTTCAGCTCAATATTTGCAGCTTTTATTATTCAGATCTGAATAGTTTTCTGAGTTTAGCTGCATAAAGCTGAGACTGTCCTGCTGTGTTCTCCCCCCTGACATCCCCCCCCCCGCTGTGCCCCCTTGCAGCTGAAGGCCTGATCCCGTGTGTTGTACCTGTTTGCCTAACGCGCTGATGTCTCTCTCGAAGGCGGCGTGCATCCTGTGGAAGGACTCGGCTTTGCTGAAGTCCTCTCCCACATCTTCAGGAAGCTCTTTCTGCTTCTCCTGGATCTGAGCCACCAGCTCCTTCCCGTCATCGAAGTACCTTCAAGACAAGATGGATCTGAGTTTACTCTGATGACTCTGCTCCTCATGAGCTGGTTCATCATCCCGCAGGCTGACAGGACTGATCTGATCAGGATGAGTCCTGTTAGCAGTGGGACATCAGGAGCTGAAGCTCTGGAAGGACTTGTAATGATTTCATTTAACTGATTCTGTCTCTCACTTCAGCAGTTCGTAGGAGGTTGTGAGGAGCTGAGCGCGGGTATCGATGAGCTCCAGCAGGTCGGCCCAGCTCTCATTGATGCCGTCCTTCCACTCCGCCATGGCGGCCGCCTCGGTGTGACCGGCTTCGATCAGCTCGTCTATCGTCTGGTTCACCAGGTCCACCCTCTCCTGACCCGCCGTCCCCGTCTCCCGAGCGAACTCCCTGAACTTATCCCTGAGAAGCTGCAGAGGGAGACAGACAGCAGCAGAGCAGACGGATGGTGTCAGTCTGATGAGAGAGGAGTCTGTCTGTCTGTGTGTGTGGGAGGCAGGAACCGTTTCTGAGGACAGTCTGTGTGACGGATCTGACCTGACCTGACCTGACCTGATCTGATCTGACCTGATCTGACCTGATCTGACCTGATCTGACCTGACCTGACCTGACCTGACCTGATCTGACCTGACCTGACCTGACCTGACCTGATCTGATCTAGTCTGGTCAGATCTGATCTGATCTAGTCTGGTCAGATCTGATCTGATGGAAGGTGAGGGAATCCTGCAGAGAGGCTCATGAATGTTTATCAGACGCTATGTGATCGCTGTGAACAAGTCCATCACCACAGACACATCAGACAAACTTCAAAATCAGTGAACTGTCCCTTTAAGCTGAGCAGCTAAACTGCATGTGAGCCCCAAGCCTCTCTGAAACCCTCGTCCAGAGACTCAGTCCTTCAAACGGGGGCCTGGATTCCTGACCTGTCTTCTGTCCTCTTCCTCTCTCTAAAGGCTCTCAGGACTGGAAATGAATCTTTGTGGACATAAAAACCTTCGGATCAGGTTTTTCTATCCGTCAGTGAGACTCACTGTGACGTGGTCCAGGTCCTGGCCCATCTCCTGAGACGAGGCCACCACGTCTTTCTCAGCGATCCAGTGCTCCAGGTCCTCCACCTCCCGGCTCAGCAGGAAGTGATGGTAGGTGTGGTCCAGCTTCTTCCTGCGGTCCTCAGCCAGCTCCTTCAGCCCTGCATACTGCTTATCCACCTGACCCTGCCGCCGGATGATCTCCTCCCTGCAGCCGGAGCGGAGGAGGGATGAGAGAGGAGGGAGGAGAGAGGAGGGAAGAGAGAGGAGGGAGGAGAGAGGAGGGAGGAGAGAGAGAGAGGAGAGAGGAGGTCAGGAGGAGAGAGAAAGAGGAGGGAGGAAGTCAGGAGGTCAGGAGGAGAGAGGAAGGAGGAGGGAGGGAGGAGGAGAGAGAAAAAGGAGAAAGCGGTGGAGGGTTAGTCGGAGGAGAGGTGTGATGATGTTTTGACAGAGAATTTAAGGAGCCTGGTCTCTCCTTGGAGCTCAGACTCCTCTGAGAGTTCTGGTCCTGACACAGGGTTCAGGTCTTGTCTGACCCGTCAGGATGATCCTCAGAGAACAGCCTCTGTGCTCGGTCAGCCAGCCTCTGCATGGAGTCAGCGTGATCATCCACGGCCTGCTGCAGGATCAGGTGACGCTTCAGCATCACCATGGCACTCTGCTCGTCCTGCAGGAGAGAGAGATGGAGACGAGAGGAGACAGGAGGAGAGAGAGAGGAGGAGACGGGAGGAGACATGACGAGAGAGAGAGGAGAGAATGGAGAGGAGACAGGAGGAGAGAGAGGAGGAGACAAGACGAGAGAGAGAGGAGGAGACAGGAGGAGACATGACGAGAGAGAGAGGAGGAGACAAGACGAGAGAGAGAGGAGGAGACAGGAGGAGACATGACGAGAGAGAGAGGAGGAGACAAGACGAGAGAGAGAGGAGTGGAGGAGACAGGAGGAGAGGAGGAGAGAGAGGAGGAGAGAGAGAGGAGGAGACAAGAGGAGGAGAGAGGAGAGGTGACTTTACACTTTATGATGAGACTTGATGAACTGTGAGCAGACATTGATGAGGGTTTGAGTGGACTGAAGGAAACTGACCATGTGATCATGTGACCACGTGTCTTCATACTAATATCTGGTTTGGTGTGATGATGACATCACTGGCGTCTCCTCACCTTCGCCTTTTCATCAGCGATCATGTAAAGCTCCTGCTCCCCGATCCACGCCTCCGCCTCGTCGGCATCGTTGAAGTACTGTTGAGCCAAGTCGGCGCCGTTCAGCCGCTCTCTGCGCTTCGCCATCTCATCCTGCAGCCGCGCCCACGCCTCCTCCAGCTCCTTCACCTGCTCCGAGATCCGCTCGGCCTCCGCTCGGCCCTCTGTGCCAGCCGCCGCCACCATCCTCTGACCTCGCTCCAAAACCTCGTCCACACGGGGCTGGTGGCCCTCGATCTCCCTCTGCAGCGTCTGAGAGGAAGAGAGAGAGAGAGAGAGAGGAAGAGAGAGAGCAACAGAGAGAGAGAGACAGAGAGACAGAGAGACAGAAAGTGAGATGTGTTTCTTTGTTGGTCAGATATTTTTACCTTCTAAAATCACTTTTCAGTTTCAGGTTTTTTGTTTCTTTTTTTCTGGAAGTTTTTGTTATTTCTGTCATTTTTCAAACATAAAAAATAAAAAGTAAAAAACACACAAACATCTTCCTGAGAAGAAGAAGGAGGAGAGAAAAAGAAGAAGCTTCCTCTCTTCTGTGATTTCCATCCAGCCCTCTGTGGACTTCAGGTACAGGTGTTCAAGGAGTCACTCTGAGCTCCAGGAAGTTTTAAACGGCTGTTTTAATGAGGCTTTAATTAAGGAAATGATGAATCACATGATCTGAGCCCAAATCGAGGAGTTTGCAGGAGTTAATGGAGGGAGGATTTTCCCTCCGTACGATAAAAGACTGACCTGGTTCTTCTTCTGCAGCATCTGCACGGTCTGCAGATTGTGTCCGTGCTCCTGTGACGTGGCCAGAGGCATCCTCTCCTCGATCCAGAGCTGAGCCACAGGAGAAGAAGAAGAAGAAAAAGAAGAAGAAGAAGAAGAAGAAAAAGAAGAAGAAGAAGACTGTTATTAGACTGAAAAAAGGGTGAGAGAGGGGGGAAGGAGGAGGGGGAGAGAGGAGGGCAAGAGAGAGGGGGAGCTGGTTCCTGTTTCTCAGATCTCAAACACTCAGAATAAAGAGGACGTTTCTTATTTTGCTCTGTCTTCTCTAAATGTCTCTAAATGTCTCCAGGATCTCAAGCAGCAGACCTCTCTCTCTCTCTCTCTCTCTCTCTCTCTCTCTCTCTCTCTCTCTCTCTCTCTCTCTCTCTCAGCTCTCCTCAGAAAGGACTGAAGTGGATTTAGAAGGTGGGATCCATACAGGATTAGAGCTTTCACACAGACTCACCTGGAGAGTGGATTTCATGGGGGGGGGGGGGTTGTTGTGCCGTGCATACGAAGCTCACAGACTGTTTACAAATGAAGACCTGCTCAGACTGAAGGGGGTCCCCGCAGAGCCTCAGACTGTTTCTAAAGTCTGGATCTGAGGGGGGACATGCAGCCAAAGGCTGGGACGGGGGACAGACTCAAGACCTGATCAGGGGCCTTAAACCTTTGTTTGTCTGTGTGTGTGTGTGTGTGTGTGTGTGTGTGTGTGTGTGTGTTCATGCTAACCAGCTCATCAGCCAGGTCTCTGTAGAACTGATGGATGGCCTTGGCGGCCTCCAGCTTGCCCCTGCGTTGGGCCAGCGGTGTGAGGAGCTGCTGGAAGTCGGCCTGCAGGGCCTGCTGCTCGGCCTCCAGCTCCGGCTGGTCCTCCCGGCCCCCGCCGTGCTTCCTGACGGCCTCCTGGAGCTCCTCCAGCTCCCGCGCTCGGTCCCGTACCTGGTTCTCTGTCATCTGGTGGAGTTAGACACAATTAGAGGAGATGAATCACCCCTCAGGAGCCTGATGAGGAGGAAGTGGAGGAGAAACGCTCCACAAGGTGGTGTGAGTGTGAAACTGAGCCTGCCTGCAAGATTTGTTGATGCAACCAAGATTATAATTAAGGAAACATATGGTGCAAACTTTCTTTTCCAACACCTGAAGTTTGATGCTACAAACACACAGATCCTGATCACTGTGCCTCAGTGAGTCTGCAGACACAGGACCAGAGGAGCTGGATTCAAGTCTAAGAGCTGTCAGACCTGGTGCTTCTTGAGCAGGATGTTGGCTTTGGTCAGATCTTTGACCTCCTCCCCGCTCTGAAGCTGCTGCTGCAGCTCTCCGAGCCACTTCTTCATGTCCGTCAGGCTCTGGTCGAACAGCTCCGAGCGGTTGGCGTCGAACAGCAGCCGCGCCTTCTCCTGGGTGGTGGACTCCAGTTTGTCCCACAGCTCGTGGAGTTTGGCCAGACGCTCCTTCACGATGGGCTCGAACTCCAGCTTGGAGTCCATGAGCTCCTGACCCTCCTGAGGAAACACAGACAGAGAGGAAGTGACCCCATCCGCTCAGAGACCGTCTCACCTGGAGCCACCTGTGAGGGGCAAAACAAAACAAGGGGGCCTCAAACACCAAGGTCTGCTCGTAGCTCCGCCCCTGACAGGCCTCCAGAGGGCTGGCCAATCAGAGTGAGGGGGGAGCCTTAAAGAGACGGAAGTGTTTCAGACAGGCTGAAACTGAAACTTAAAAAACAAACACCCCCTCTTTAAAGCTTGTTTTGAGATTCCTGATGGGTTCTCTGAGTTTTCAAACATCTGGAGGATTCTGGAGGATCTGTAAGACTTCCTGTCTATCATTTCAAACCGCTTCAGACCCACTCCATCACAGACCTGGTCCAGTTTGTGGAGCCACTCCCTGTTGGCCGCCAGCTCGGCCATGAAGGCCTGATGCTTCAGCCATTTACTGTGCAGGTTCCTGGCCTCATCGTAGGACGTGTCCTGAGCCGTCAGCATCTTCTCGTTGATCCAGAGCGTCAGCTGAGACATGGAGAGAGCAGAGAGAGAGGCTCAGAGACTGAAACATGTTGGAGTTAAAACTCAGGTTAGGGTAGAGGAGCTTCCTCCATCAGGATTTACTCCTCCATCTCTGAACAGATCGATGGTCAATTAGCCAAATGGGACCTCTGCTCCAAATGAGGAGACTGTGCATAAAGTCCAGAGAGGACGAGCAGGCTGGAAACAGTCAGAGCGACGAGGAAGAGAATAAACTCAGGCTGAACTCACATCCTGAGCGTTTTGCAGGAACTGCTGCAGGTCGCGGTTGTCTCTCAGCTTCTCGGACACCTCCTGAGCTCTGCTTTGATTCCTGTTCCTCCTGAAGGTCAAGAAGAAAGAGGTTTGAGGATCAGCCCCCCTCTGAGTTTACCTTTTCATTCAGCAGCTCTCCCCGTGACGGAGACGGAGAGGGAGTCACTCCTCCTCCATGGAGGAGAAGGCAGCCTGACACCGTCATCTGTGAGGAGCAGCTCCCACTGCACGATCAATATCCATTAATGCACGGCCTGTCTGCAGAGCTGGCATGTGGGAGTTAACGGGAAAGGCTCTCTCTCTCTCTCTCTCTCTCTCTCTCTTCTCTCTCTCTCTCTCTCTCTCTCTCTCTCTCTCTCTCTCTCCCTCTCTCTCTCCCTCTCTCTCGGCCTAGTGTTCACACTGAGGACACAGTGAGAGCAGAGCTGTTTGCAGCTGAGGATGAAGATCAGGATTTATTCTGGACTCAGAAAAGGTAAACACTAACATGACATCACAGCAGACCGACCAATCAGTGACTTCATGAATCACTCTCAGACGGTTTCAGGTATCAGGATCTGACTTATGACTGTTTTCGAGCAGCATCATGAGGTCAAATATGAAGCTTTGAGTCAGATTTCTCCACCACAGCTGGATAAACAGATTTCATGAGAGCTACTCTGCTCTCATCACCGGTCTGTGTCTCCTCCCTCCCTCCTCTCTTTATCTGTCTTGTGGACTGATCTCCTGTTTCTTTGTCTTCAGTTATCCTCTGCATCCTAATCTTTCAGTGATCACTCTGTTTCCATGGGCAACCGCATCACAAGAGGCGGGAGAACGAGCGGCGACTAGTTTTAAATGTGCAACAGCAAAAACATCAGGATGAGACGACAGCTAATCATTCTACATGGTTAACCTCATACAGCCTGCGTGTTAGCGTGTTAGCGTGTTAGCATGTTAGCATGCAGCACAGAGCTCAGAGACAGTTTCATTCACACAGCTGAGAGCGCTGATTTAAACTTTAAATCTTAGTTTATGAAAAATAAACAGGCTCTGATTTAGATCCTAACTTTGAATCTTTATAATCTGAGTTTATCGAGCAGATTATTCATCCTGATCATTTCTCACGCAGCCGACCAGCTGCACAGTTTCTCCACTGTGGATTTTTCAGCATCACGTCTGTCAGTGTGGAGACGTTAAAGACTTCCTGAAACCTCTGAATGAGCAGCAGAGCGCAGAGCTTCAGAGAGAGGCCTGCTGTTAGATGTTTGTTCTCGTCTGTCTGAAGTTTAATTTTCTGCTGACGGAGAATCTGTTTGATGAATCGTGAGCAGGAAGTGAAAAGAAGGAGAAACCTTCTCTGAGGGTCAGACCTGTCTGTGGTCGAGTCCATCTTCTCCTGGATCTTCCCGGAGTACAGGTTGTTGCTGTCCACCAGCCGCTGCCCGCTCTGCAGAACGCCGTCGATCTTGTCCTCGTTGGCCTCCATGGTGCTCACGAAGTCCTCGTGTTTCTTCAGAGCCTTCTCTGCCCCGGACAGGGTGTCAGGTGTGTCTATGTGAGCCAGGGTGTACTCCTGCAGCAGAGGAAGGTGAAGCAAACAGAGACAGAGCTCAAACCAGCTGAGTGAGGAGGAACCCGACCACGCTGCATTCTTTCAGACACATTCCTCTCAACACCTCTAACCCCTCATCAGGAGCCGACCTGAGCTCTGACGAGGCTCCTTCAGACACCTCTGAGACCTGGGGTCTCTTTAAACCCTCCCTGCACCCACAGACTCGTACCTGGTTGTTGAGGATGGCGTTCACAGCCTTGCTGTCCCTCATGAACTGCTGGAAGCCCAGACCCTGATCCAGGAAGCTCTTCCTGCTGTCCCACATCTTCTGCAGCTCGTACCAGCCCCGGTCCAGGCCCTTCAGCCTCTGGTCCAGCTGCTGGTACTGAGGGTCGTCCTCCTGACCCCTTGTGACCTGAGCGCCCGTGTCCCTTACGCGGTGGTAGTCCTCCTCGTGGTTATTGATGTCTTCACGCACAGCGTCGTGCAGGCTGAGCTGCTCCTCAGCTTCTGGCAGGGTCGCGGGCATTTCCTCCGACGCCACGGCCTTCTGGGTTTTGAAAAGCCAGGACTGGAAGTCGTCCATGTCCTGGAGGAAGGTCTGTAACTTACTCACCTCTCCCAGAGAGTCCTCTCTGTCTTTCAGGGTCTTTTTAAGAGCGTCCCATGCCACGTCCAGGTCCTTTCTGCGGGCCAGGATGTCAGTGGCGTTCTCCGGGTGGTCCTTCGCCAGCTGGTCGGCCTCTTTCCTCAGGAAGGCGAGCTTGGTGTCGATGGCGGCCAGATCTCTCTCCATGCCAAACAGCTTCCTCTGAATGGTCATGACAGCTGCCAGGTCGTTGCCCAGGTCCTGTGTGGACTCGATGACACGGGTCTTGTCCCTGATCCAGGCCTCCGTCTCGTCACACTCCAGGCCGTAGTTGTGCAAACTGAGAGCAGAGTCCACCCTCCTCTTCTTCTCCTCCACCATGGCCTTAAAGGCCTCCCACCTGGAAGAGCACCATGCAGGTTAGAGTCAGACTCTCAGGATCAGAACAGCTCACAGTTCTAACTCAGTGTCTGGAAACAGAAACCCTGACGCCTCCTGAAACGGCCGCGTTTCCTGCTCCCCCTGTGAGACGACCTCGTCTCTTCTTTCTCTGTGAACTCAATGATTGGTTTCTAACCATCTCAGCTCTGTGTTCCCGCCTCACTCCTCATTAACTGGAGATAATTACAAGTTGAACCGATCAAGCTTTAATTCTGTTTCCAAACTTTCCATAAATCCAATTATAAAGTGGCCTGTTAATGGCTGTGGTTGTAAAGTGATTTATTTGAGGAGACCTGATCAAACTGAACCTCTGACCGTGAGGACGGAGCGTCGGACAGACCAAACATGTACAGCACCTCTTGTTGAGTCGTGTCTGACAGTCTTGGACCTCCTTGGTCCGCGGGTGTCTGCTCTCCTCCAGCTGCTTCACAGACGCGTTGACGTCGTCCACTCTGGACTGAACGTTCGCCATGTCGTTGGCCAGGATGCTCAACCTGCGGAGGAGGACAGACGTCACTGTTTCAGAAATCCAGAACATGTTTCAGCATTTCGTCTTTGTCTTCCAGGATTATCAGACTAAACTTAGACAAAGGCAGACTTAGACCTGACTTATGAGACCTTTAGTCCCTCGTACCTGTTCTGAACCACTTCCAGGTCCTCCAGCTTCTCTGGCACGTCTAGTCCCACCAACCAGGTCTCCTTCTGTCCCATCCAGAGCTCACAGGCGTCCGTCTCGCTGAAGATGGTGTACAGAGCCATGGTGTCCTCCAGCTGCTTCTGTCTCAGGTCCGACAGAGACATGAGCTCCATGTACAGGTCTCTGATGTCCTTCAGCCGTCTCTGGATGTCCGGGGTGTTCTGCAGCTCCTCTGGGAGCGAGTTGGCCTGTTTGGACAGGGCGTCTATCGTGGCTCCAGTCTTGATGGTCTCGTTCTTCAGGTTGTTGTGCTTCTTCAGGAGCCTCTCGGTGGTGTACTCATCGTGGCCCACGTCGTCGCTGCTCATCTGCCTCTTGGTGTCCAGGAGCCAGGTCTTGAGCTCATCGGCGTCTCCCTGGAACTGGAAGAACCTCTGCGTGTCCTGGAGGTTCTGCTTCCTGAAGGCAGCCAGCTCCTCCAGCTGCTGCCACTGCGTCCTGATGCTCTCCATGCTCTGCTGGACCTTTGGGGAGCCCAAGTGTTTGGCTTTGATCATCTGGTCTCCTTCAGCCAGGACCTGGTCCAGGTTGGCACGGCGAGCCCCAAGCTCGTCCTCGAAGGCGCTGTGTTTGCTCTGAAGCACCAGGACGCTGGTCAGGTCTTTGCCGTAGTCCATGGAGGAGAAGATGTGCTCCTTCTCTCTGATCCAGCTCTCCAGCTCCGCCACCTCCCACAGGAAGTTCCAGAAACGGCGGGACTGCTCCAGGCGAGCTCTCCGCTGGGCCGCGAGGGCACACAGCTCCTGGTAGCACAGGTCCAGATGCTGGACTCTGTCACGGATCACCTGAGGGTCACACGGTTTGTAGCCTGGGAGGAAAAAAGGACGTCACATGTCAGAGTCCTCAAAGGGACGTCCTCAGAGTGAGAGACCAAACACACAAATCTACGACTGAAACACCGGATCCACTGAAATCTGACAAATGAAACTCTGGATATGAAAAGAACCAGACCACCATCAACTCAAAGGTCGGATACCTTCGATTTCACTACCCCCCCCCCCCACCACACCTTCATGTGTGTGTGTGTGTGTGGGGGGGGGGGGGGTCAGTTCGTTGCAGCATCACAGATATGCAACAAGAACAAACTGCAAAAACACATAAAACTGAATGAAATAACTCTAAGATGAACACGTCTCTGCGCTGCAGGATTGGCGTTCATGGATGAAGTGACCTTTAGTGTCAGAGGGAAACTCGTCATTTTTCAGCGCCCGGATGAGAAAAGAAGCTTCACTTTTTAAAGATGAGGATTCTGTCTGTAACCCTGCAGGGATTTAAAGAAGTCTTTGCTCTTAAAGTGTGTCAGAGAATCAGGATCCTGGAGCTTCACTCAGTCTGCTCACATCCAGGCGTTCCTCTGGGCTCTGGTCCGGGACCTGCGTCCAGAAAGCGTCCTCGTACAGAGTGAGAGGCAGAATAAAGGCTCAGCACTGGTTCCTGCACTTACTGTCTCCATTGGCGAACTTGAGCGCAGCAGCACTTGCATTCTGAACCCTCTCTGCCTGCAGGGCGACGTCGTTCTCCAGCAGAGCGTGTTTCTGTAACAAGTCCTCCACTTCCAGCAAGTGTTTTCCAAAGTCAGGAGACATGAGGCGCGCCTGAGGACAGATCATCAGCTTACTGTCTACCAGTGAAATAAAGTTATTCTTAGAGAATCACTGCTCCTCCTGCTCTACCTTCATCTCATCCATCCAGCTGATGATGTGCAGCATCTCCTGGAAGATCCTCTGCAGGGTCAGGTTCTTCTCCAGACGCCCCCTGCGGGCCTTCAGCAGCTCCTGCAGGTAATCCCACAGACGCAGGATGTTGTCCTTCCTCACATCGATCCTCTTAGCGTCGTGGTATCGCTCAGACTCCAGAACCCTGGAGATGTCCACCAAGGCCTGGACGCGCTCCTCATAGGCTGCGATGTCCGTCTCGATGGCGTCGTGCTTCTTCTTCGCTGCTTCCACGGCGGGCAGGTCGTAACCAAAGTTATCCTGAAGAGAGAGAGAGAGCGAGAGAGAGAGAGCGAGAGAGAGAGAGAGAGAGGGAGAGAGAGACAGAGAGAGAGAGCCTTGAGTCAAGCTGTGGAAAGTTGTCCTCTGTTTCTCCTAAAAGATGTCTCACACTGAACATGAAATAAAACCTGAAGACACACATGAAGTCCATCATCCTGTTTCTAAAGTCCTACCTGAGCCACCAGTCTCTGGTTTTCCAGGAGCCAGGTCTCCCTCATGGCCGCCTTCCTGTCAAATCTCCTTGCCATCTGCTCCAGCTTCTCCTGTCTGATCAGCTCATCTCTCAGGACGCGCTCCCGCTCATGCTCCGCCCTCTCCAGGCGTTCCCAGGCCTGCAGAGGAGAGGAGAGGAGAGGAGAGGAGAGGAGAGGAGGAGTGGAGAGGAGGAGAGGAGAGGAGAGGAGAGGAGAGGAGAGGAGAGGAGAGGAAAGGAGAAGAGAGGAGAGGAGAGGAGAGGAGAGGAGGAGTGGAGAGGAGAGGAGAGGAGAGGAGAGGAGGAGTGGAGAGGAGGAGGAGGAGAGGAGAGGAGAGGAGAGGAGGAGTGGAGAGGAGGAGGAGGAGAGGAGAGGAGAGGAGAGGAGAGGAGGAGTGGAGAGGAGAGGAGGAGGAGAGGAGGAGAGAGGAGAGGAGAGGGGGGGGGGGTGAAAATGAGCTCTGATCCTCTGGTTGATGTGATGGAGGTCAAACTACAATCCAGGAGAAACTTGTGGAGACCAGCAGCTGAAACGTGCGTCTCTTTTTAAGTTTCACGTTATGTTTCAGGTACACCAGGTTTTTTCTCTTTTGATGAGCAGACAGACTCTGAATTTGATGAAGTCACATGTTGCTCTAACCCTGTTGATGTCTGCTACCAGAGCGCCCTCTTTGGGTGTGTAGACTCTCTGGTTGTTGGCCCTCATGCGGCTCTGGATGGTGAAGAGCAGAACCTCCAGGTTTCCTTTCTCCTGGAACCTGAAAAGACACCAGGCCGTTAGTCTAACCCTGACCCTGCAGCAGCAGGTCACAGCCTGTTTTGTCTCACTCACTTGGGCGGCTTCTCCACGGTGCGGTACGTGTTGAAGGCCTGAAGCTGCTGCTGGACTCCGCTCAGAGAGTTGGCCAGTTTCCGATTGTTCAGCACGATGATGGTCTGCTCGATCCACGTCAGCAGGTCTGAGGCCAGCGTCTCATATTTATCGATCATCTTCTCCGTCTCAATGGCCTGATCCAGAACCTGCAGAGAGGGGGGTCAGAGGCAGTTTGACAGAGGGGGGTGGTGGTGGTGGGTGGTGGTGGGTGGTGGGGGGGGTATGGAGACAGGTGAAGGAAAGGTCTCAGTCTCACCTTTCCCACTCGTTTTCCCTCCACGGCGAGCTGCTTCATTTTGGAGAAGTAGTGGTAAAACGCCACCACGTACGTGATGATTGACTTCTCGTCAGGGTTTTCTGTGAAGACATCTGGGACACACAGAGTCCTCGGGTCACTCCCTGACTCACTTCATCATGGCTCCACCCCTCCACCCCCCCAATCTCCCCAGCCCTCCCAAGCCCGTTACCTTCAGGGTCCAACAGTTTGGTCACACCGAGCTTCTGCTCAGCCACGTTGAAGGCGTTCTGGAGGTTGTGTGTCGGGTTGGACCTCCTCAGTGTGCTGTAGTCCACCAGGTCCGGTCTGCAAGAGGGACACAGGGAGGGCTAGAGACCAGCAGGGCAAAAACCACAAGAGGGTGTGTGTGTGAGTGTGTGATGATGTGTGAGTGTGTGACGAAATGTGAGTGTGTGAGTGTGTGTGTTGGTGTGTGAGTGTGTTGGTGTGTGTGAGTGTGTGTCGGTGTGTGATGGTGTGTGAGTGTGTGTTGGTGTGTGATGTTGTGTGTTGGTGTGTGAGTGTGTTGATGTGTGTTGGTGTGTGAGTGTGTTGATATGTGTGAGTGTGTGTTGGTGTGTGTTGAGGACAGCGGGGGGAGCAGGTGAGCTGTCCTCACCTGTGTTTGTGGATGAGGGCGTTGAAGGCCAGGCCGTCCTTCCAGCTGGTGGTGAAGTTGGTGATGTTAACGTTTGGATACCTGAAGACCAAGAAGAAGAAGCTTCAGTCAGCTGTTACCACACACACACACACACACACACACACACACACACACACACACACACACACACACACACACACACACATACACACACACACACACAGAGGAAACCACCTCAACCCAGAGTCCTGGACTCACTCTGATCCTCTGCACAGTTAATAAAGACCACAGTACTCTGCAGCTCTGGACCTCAGGACAAGAGGTCAAAGGTCAGGCGCTGTCAGATAAAACTTCTGATCGATGTCAGTTACATTCACATGCTTAGACCATCTGTTAATCTGATCTTTAATCTGCGTATTAATCTGAGCTTCAATCTGATCTTTAATCTGATCTGAACAGGTGAAGAGGTTTCAGGGCTGTTATTTAAAGTGTCACCTGGTGTAATCAGTGTTTTCATGTAAAAATCTGATACTTCCTGAGTTTCTCTGAATGTGTTTGAATCCGTCTGCTACACTGTTAAAAAATCAAATCTGATCCACAAACAGAGAAAACACTGATGTGTGTGTGACACACTGACTCAGCATGTCGTCACGTTTATACATGAGATGGTTTTAGACGTTACACCAACCTTTATTTGTCTCCGTCCCAAAACACGAGAGACTAAAATCAGAAACATCCTCCACACAAATATTTAAGACAGACTTTTTCAGCACTTTTAAAATCACTGAGCAGCTTCACCAAAATAATAAAATAAATCAACATCATCAGAGGAGAGACTGAAGCAGAGGAAGAGATCAGGGTCACACACACACACATACACACACACACACCCCACTTACCCTGCAGTCTTCATCTGACACCACAGAAGAAGAGCGTCCTTGGCTGAGCGTGTCTCCTTCTGGTCCGCCTGGCCCGTTTCCACGACGATGTCCTGGATCTAAAGGGAAACATGGAGCACAGCTGGATGGTAAATGATGACCGTTAACTAAAGACGGCCTGCAGGGGGCGGACTCAAAGAGGAGCCGTCTGAACGCACCATGTGGAACGAACGTTTCCACAAAGAGGAAGAAAAACTCCCTGATTTCATCAGTTATCAGAAACATCACTCAGAGCTTTGATTCATGTGGAATAAAACTGATCTCATTCAACAACTCATCGATATCATCAGCCAGCTGGATCCTGGGACCCTGTAAACCCGGCTGGGACTGACAGAAACGGGGTAGATAGTGAGGTTTGTCTTTTCCCACACAGAGGGCCGTAATTAGAGCAGGGATCAGAGAGACGGGCCCTAAAGAGAGAGAGGAGGCTAAATTTAGCCCGCCTCACTTCTCCTTGGATTCTGCAGCCGAACAGATACCGACAGGACCCAGTCCGCTCCTTTCTTTTCACTTTGTTTTTCGCCTCCTCCTCCTCCTCCTCCTCCTCCTTTCTCTCTTTGAATAATGCAGGAGGCCATATTGTTTGAACTGAGGCGTCTAAAAATAACAGTTAGCTGTCAAATTAAAAATAAATACATGCCCCCTCGTGCAGATGAAAGAGTCGCAGACATGTTCTGATGTTCTGGATGTGCCTCTAACAGCAGATCATACCGTCTGGAACCTGAAGGAGAGGAAGTACAAACAGGCCGAGGCTGGAGAGAGTCTCTGAGCTTCATGTGAGCAGATCCAGATCAGACCAACACCTCCACACTCAGACATGAAAACACCACACACTGCAGGGTCACGTTTCAGCTGCATGTTAAGAACAGCCCATGGTACACTCGTCACCACGCTCTGACTCTGCTCTCATGTTAATCTGGACACAGACGTGACGGATTCACCCTTTACGACAGGTTCACACTGAACAGCAGCTCTGACTGACTGTGGTTGTGTCGTTGTTGTTGTTGTTGTTGTTGTTATATTAAGGCTTACACATGTTGTGCTTTGTTTAGTGGTGCTGTCAGTGTTAACCCTTTCATCAAATATAAAAAACTGAGTCCAGATTTTCTCCTCCAGTTTTTTTTATTCTTTGGACATGAAAATAAAAATCTGTTTCTTTTGTTAAATCTTTGATTTAGTTGATAAAGTTTCAGACGTCCTGATCATTTAACACCAAACAGGATGAAATTCAGGTCAGCATAAATCAAACTGTGTTTTTGCGATTCCATGAGTAATGATTTATTTTGATTTGAAGAACTTTTGAACAGAGTTTCAAACATTTTACCTTTTATGTTTTTTAGGGCTGTAAAATTCCTGTTAATTTTCACAGTTGGAAAATTTACAGGAATTTTTGGGAATCTATGTAAACTGCATTTACCTGCTCATATATATGTATAAATGTTAACCATTTATTTTACTGAGTAGACGTCTGATGCATATTTTTAAATCAAACAAGTAAAAGGAAAGATAAAAATTCTAAAATTTCCAGGAATTTTTTAAAAATTTTGTTTAAGTTGACGACAACACAAACCTGAAGGTTCCCAAAATTCCTGAGATCAAATTCCCAAAAGTTTCCTACTTGACTGAGAGGCGGGGCTTACCTGGAAACGAAGGATGATGGTCCAGATGAGGCCCAGGATGAGGCGATGGTTCCCATCCACAATGTCGTGTGAGCCCATGTTCTCCAGGTGAACCCTCTGCTCTTTGAGGAACTGCAGAGCTTTGTCCACGTTCTCCAGGCAGTGGATCCGCATGCGGCCCTTGGTGGGTTTGGGCTGGAGACACAGAGAGGATCAGAGGATCAGAGAGGCCGGACTACACGGAGAAGAGGAAACACTGACATGAGGCTCAGGAGCTTCTCACCAGCCGTTCACCAGACAGAACCTCCAGCAGCTTGATGAGCATGCGTCCATCTCGCAGGTCCAGGTACAGGTCCGAGATCCGGCAGCCGACCCGGGACAGGATGGAGTTGACCCACTTGGTGAAGGTCTTCTTCTGAACAGCCTCACGCTCATCTGAGAGGAGCACAGAGAGAGAGACACGATTCAGTCTGAGGGGAAGAACTACAGAGGAGCACGCTGCCCTGCTCAAAGGCACTCCAGACAGACAGAGAGAGGGAGGGAGGGAGAGAGACAGACAGGCAGACAGGGAGACTGACAGAGAGAGAGAGAGACAGACAGACAGACAGACAGACAGACAGGTGGAGGATGACCCCTGACACACAGACCTGATTTGAACACTTTAACTTTCATCTCTTTCTCATCAGGTCAGCTTGAGAGCAAACACAGAGGACAAAAACCGGACTGGATCTGGATCTGGTTGGGGTTACAGAGTTGTATCTTTGAGGACCTCTATCAGGAGTGAAAACAGTCGTAACAGTTTCCAATCAGGAACTGTCACCAAGATAGAGTCCTCCTCAGGGCCAACACATCCACGATGAACACTTCAATCAGCCAAAGACACGGAAGTCCTGGTCTCAGTCCTGGTCTCAGTCCCGCCAAAAGACCACAGTGATCCTGGTCTCAGCCCCGCCAGCAGACCACGGCCTGGCTCAGCTCTGCTCGTCTGATTATAAATCATGAATTTTATCGATAGGCCGGGTGCAAAGTCTGTGTCACAAACTGAAGCCTCCACAGAGCAGCTCCCCTCTGAGCCTCCTGCTCCCAGAGGAGCAGAAAGAGGAGCAGTCAGACAGAGGAGCAGACAGAGGAGCAGACAGAGGAGCGGACAGAGGAGGTGCTGCATACTAACACACATGGCACAGAGTAAACAGGCTCTCTGCTGGTCCAGCTGTGGGCGGTCGGCCTCCTGCTGAAAACTCTTAGACTGCATGTTTTGGAGCGTTGAAGTGAGAGTTGCAGAGCGTCTGACGCTGAGGGCTTTTTGGAGGGAGAGTGCTGCCCACATGGTGACACATCTCACCGGGCTCACGCTCACACTTAGATTCTCATCCAGAGCTCGGCAGATGTGCCTCCCACTCAGGAGCTAAAACAAACTGATTTGATGGCCCATATGTCAGCATGACCCCACCATCTATACTGGGTTTGCTTCATGGCCACGCTGACTGAAGCCAGGGAGGACTGAGTGGGTGCTCCTGACTGTATGTAGTTAGCTCCTCAAATCCAAAAACCAACCCACATGATAACTCCAAACAACCGTGATACGCATCGAGCCGTTTCATCAACACTCTGCAGAAGAAACGTCTCATACAGAACCGCAAGCTTCACGCCAAACATGTACGCCTCAGAGGAAAGCACCAGGAGGAGATTTATTGAGTTCATGTCTGGAAACATTGAACAGCAGCGCGTCAGATCGCACACTGAGCCCAAACATTACCAGGAAGTTCAGAAAACACAGAGCGACACTTGAAGACATGTTTCATCCTGATTCCTGCAGACAGTCCTTCTCCAGATGGAAACATGTTGGGAACCAGAAAAACCTCTGAGTCTGAGTTTCAACCACAGGATTAACTCTGTGCTGACGGGACGGCTGTGAAATCAAAGCTTCTACTGTCACACCTGGTCCAGGTAAGAAGTTTGAGAGCAGCATCGAGCAGAGATGAAAGAGGAATGATGCAAGTCGACTGTGGTACCTCAAACGCACCCTCAACTCCCAGAAGATACACAGACTCAGACGTAATGTGTATTCACACACACACACACACACACACACACACACACACACACACACACACAAACACAGCCCTGTAAAGTTTATCAGGTCAGCCTCTGGTGATGAGACGTCCCGTCCTCAGACACGTGACGTCCCCCCTCCCTCTGGTCCCTCAGTCAGCATCGCTCTGCCCTGTTTATTCCTGTTTAAGCCCAAATACGACTTCAAACCAAAGAGTGCAAAGGACGGCATCCTTAATGACTTCAGCAATAAATGATTCAAAACCCGAGGCTGCAGAGAACAAGCAAAGAGCAGCTGGAGAGAGAGGAAGAGAGGAATAGAGGAAGAGAGGAGGAGAGGAAGAGAGGAGGAGGAGAAGAGAGGAGGAGAGGAAGAGGGGAAAAGAGGAAGAGAAGAGAAGAAGAAGAGAGGAAGAGAGGAGGAGGGTAAGAGAGGAAGAGAGGAGGAGAGGAAGAGAGGAGGAGAGGAGGAGGGGAAGAGAGGAGGAAAGGAAGGGGGGAAGAGAGGAGAAGAGGAAGAGAGGAGGAGAAGAAGAGAGGAGGATAGGAAGAGAAGAGGAGAGGAAGAGGGGAAGAGAGGAGGAGAGGAAGAGGGGAAGAGAGGAGGAGAGGAAGAGGGGAAGAGAGGAAGAGAGGAGGAGAGAAAGAGAGAAAGAGAGGAGGACGACAGAGGGGAGCAGGACGGAGAGAAACAGGATTTTAGGTTAAAAAGGAAGCAGCGAGAGAGAGAAAGAAAGATACAGACAAGCAGAGAGAGAGAGAGAGAGATACAGACAGAGGGAAACGGAGGGGGGGGCGGGTAAACATATCAGGATACATTACCCACACTTCCTCCTCTACTGCTCAGCAGGACTCAGCCTGCTCCATCAAAGACTCTCATTGAGTCATTGTGTGTCAAACATTCTGCAGAGTCCAGTAAATAAAACATGTTTCAACCCCCAGAACCACAACAGCATGCACACACCACCCCACCCCACCCCGCTCCAACCACACAAAGACCCGCCTTCAAAGAGTCAGAGCCATCAAAACATGCAAACATATGTGAGCGCCAAACGAGCGTCAGGTGGAGAGAGAGAGACAGGAGAGAGAGAGATTGTCAGAGAATAAAAACAGCAACATGACAGCTCCAAGAGACGAGAGACAAACTCTGACAAACAACCCAAACAACACCGTCTGACGAGCTGGAGACAGGAGACAACACCTGGACCAGGACAGACGGACAGGAGAGAGAGAGAGAGAGAGGAGAGAAAGACAGACAAAAGAGAGAGAGAGACAGGAGACAACACAAGAACCAGGACAGACAGACAGGACAGAGAGAGACAGGAGACAAAACCAGGACCAGGACAGAGAGGAGGAAGAGGAGGAAGAGGAGCGTGCACTGAGGCTTCTGGTCTTGAAGCTCAGTGTGGGACATCAGGGGCGGGGGGGGGGGGGGGGGGGGGGGCTGAGCCGTCTGCAGGTGAGCTCAGATACCTGGACCTGAAATCAGAGCTGTGCTGAACAAAGTCTGAGAGACGCTCTGATGATCCAAAAATAACTCCAGCTGAGCAGCAAACCAGTGAGAGCCAGTAAAACCAGTCTGCTAATCTGGGTGCTCCTTAGAGAGCCAGTAAAACCAGTCTGCTGATCTGGGTGCTCCTTAAAGAGCCAGTAAAACCAGTCTGCTGATCTGGGTGCTCCTTAAAGAGCCAGTAAAACCAGTCTGCTGATCTGGGTGCTCCTTAAAGGGCCAGTAAAACCACATCTTCACCAGTGATGAGGTCAACGCATAAGGATCTCTGGTTCATGATATGTTAGAGAGGTGGGCCTCAAACACCAAGGTCTGCTCATAGCTCTGCCCCCTGACAGGCCTCCAGAGGGCTGTCCAATCAGAGTGAAGGGGGTTTGTGGAGTCTTAAAGTGACAGCAGCTTTAAGTGTTTCAGAGGCCAAATTAAGAGTGAATGAAACACCAGAGAGAGAAACAGATCCTGAGGATCAGAGAGCACCAGAGGGACAGAACAAAGCTCCTCTCTGATCCTGGCTGCTCCTCTCTGCTCCTCTCTGTTTCTGCTCCTCTCTGCTCCTCTCTGCTCCTGGCTGCTCCTCTCTGTCTCCGCTCCTCTCTGTTTCTGCTCCTCTCTCCTCCTCTCTGTCTCTGCTCCTCTCTGCTCCTCTCTGTTTCTGCTCCTCTCTGCTCCTTGCTCCTCGTTGCTCCTGGTGTCTTGACTAACCCTCTGGTTGTTTCTCATGCTCTGTCTCTGTAATCTCTCGTCCACTCTTTGCTCCATCACTTATTCATACTGATGGATTTTCCCTGTTTACAGCTTGATCCCTCTCCTCCCACAGTCAGCTCCTCTTGGGTTTGTTTGAGCGGAGCTTCACGGCTGAGTCATGGCTGCTGCGTGTTACCTGACCTGCAGCCATGATCACGTTTTATCACATGCATGCTGTCAGAGATCAGCTTGCTTTACATGTTAACTACAAAAACAGGAGTTTTTACTCAGCACAGTCACATCCTTCAGCTGCTGGTGGTCAGATTAGCGAGCATTAAAGCAGAGGGTTTGTTCCACAGTGAAACTTAAAGGAGGGCTTCAGAGATAAACTGAAACAGGTGTCTGACAGGAGCCGTGCAAAAAAACAAAACACAGCAAACATCTCTGAAGCTGCAGAGCTAACGCTGGAAGGTCTGTGCACAGTGCACCACTAAAGCTGGAGAGTCCTAACAGAGCAGGGTCAGACCGCCAAACAGACTCACAGC
>CM061156.1:565364-595364 GCA_030710495.1 Labroides dimidiatus
AGACGGACTCACAGCTGTTAGCTACCATGCTAACAAGGCTAACAAGGCAGGAACAAGGCAGCCACCCTGTCAGCTGAAACACAGGTGGGTCTACAGGTGGGTCTGAAGGTGGCTGAGGAAGAGGAGGCTTCAGACAGTTGGTCTGATCAGACGGGGTCAGAGGTCAGAGGTCAGCTGCTGAGCGGGCCTTCAGGAACAGTCCTGAATGAGCGTCTCAGGACCAGGACTGAACATCTGCTCCAGACTTTCAGCTCCACGTCAGTTAAAACTGTGAGTCCAGAAGTTCCCAGACTCCACTTCAGACTGAGAGCAGGAGACGTCACTGATCCACTGAAAGTCTCAGAAAGCTTCACGTGGATCAACAACCTGCTTCAGCTTCACTTACATCACTTCCTGTTCATAAACCTGCAGGTTGGACCTGAGTCAGCGTCCTGTCGCTCGCTCTGCTCTGTTCATGTGTGTCTATGAAGAGTTCATCAGGCACATCATACGAGTCAGGGATAGTGTGACAGTCTGGTTGCATTCTGGGTAATGTAGGCAGCAGGTGTATTGAGAACAGCGTAGACTTTTCAAGAGGACAGAAAGTTAGAATCATTTCTGAGGGTTTCTACAGACGTTCATGAGGCCAATAACTTTAAAAGAGCGCTAACAAATAATGAGCAAGATGTTCATGAACACCTGAGTCACACACCTGAACAGAGAGGAACAAATCAGCCAATGAGAGCGTGAGGAAGTAAAACCTCAACAGCAACTGAAGCAGGAGAAAAACAGAGAGTTCAACAACCTGAGAGTCAAAACCTCCTCCAGGAGAGGAGATCTGCTCCTTCTCCTACTCCTCCTGCCTCCTGTCCTCCTCATCCTTCTCCTCATGCCCTCCCCCTCCTCCTCCTTCTCCTCCTCCTCCACTCTCCTCCTCCTCCTCCTCCTCCTCTCCTCCTCCTCTCCTCCTCCTCCACTCTCCTCCTCCTCCTCTCCTCCTCCTCTCCTCCTCTCCTCCTCCTCCTCCTTCTCCTCCTCCTCCACTCTCCTCCTCCTCCTCCTCTCCTCCTCCTCTCCTCCTCCGTCTCCTCCTCCTCTCTTCCTTTCTCCCCCCCCCCTCTCTCTACCCCCCCCTCCTCCTCCCTCTCTCTCTCTCTCTCTCTCTCTCTGCCCCCCCCCCCCCCCACTCTAAATCTAAATTGTCTAAATCTGATGGGAAGTGCTGAGCGGTCGATGCTCTTGGCTCAGGAGCTTCTCTCTGATCAGTGAGAAAGTTTACTGCTCCTCGTATCGTGCGCTCTGCGCTCTGCAGCCAGTCGATACTTGAAATCCAGCAGATGCACAAATAAAAAAAGAGAAGCATGTTTCGCCCTGTTCCAGCTCCTCTCCTCCATTTTCCTGCTCTCACTAATGCACTCCTGTCATCAGGGAGTTTGACAGCATAGTGCAAGCTAACAAAAATCCAGAGTGACGGCGAGCCTCCTCCTCAAAGCTTAATCAGACGAGCAGGAGCAGCAGGGAGGAAGACTGCCTGACTCTGAGAGTCCGGGTCCATGGAGGACAGGAAGTCCACGCAGCCAGGAACATGTTTGATAGTTTACAGAAACGGAGCACATAGAAGTGCATGACACCCTCAGCTTTGAACGGCTTTGGAGGGAAACCGTCACAACCTTTTTAGGGGTTTGAAGATCAATTATTCAAAGAGTCAGTGAACAATTGGGGCAGAGCCACAGCTTCCTGGAAATGAATAAATGAAACGAGGGATCAGAGAAGCTGCTGCTTCAGCTCCTCACAGCACAACCACTAACTCAGCTCACAGCTGCTCTCATCCCACCTGCACACACCTCAGAGAGGGACGAGGGGCGAGGAGAGAGAGAGAGGAGGCCAGCTCCCTCACACACACACACACACACAGCTCCTCCACGCCGTACCTTGCAGCTGCCTGAAGCGTCCGTCCAGGATGGAGTTGAAGCAGATGTTGGAGGTGCTGTAGCTCAGCCAGCGCGCTCTCTTCATACTTTTAGCTGAGGAGGAGGAAGAGGAGGAGAGAAGGGCGGGAGGAGGCTGGGGGTGAGAGGTCCTCTGACGTCTGGGGGTGCAGGAGGAGGACGAGGAAGAGGACGAGGAGAAAGGAGAGAGTCCCAGCGGGGCCCCGCTGAGCGGGATGTGCAGGAGGGTGCCGTTCCTCTCCGGGTGTTGCTCTGGCTCCTGCTGCTTCCCGCCGCCGCTGCTGGTGCCCCTCGTGGTCTTCCTGGTTTCAGGTTTCTGGGCCCTGTGGACCGGTGGGGTGCTCCTGCTCCTGCTGCTGCTCATCCCGACCCGGACAGGGGGGTCCCGCTCTGCATTGGTCCGGCTGGGGGTCTCCTTGGTGGCTGCGCTGCTGCTCCGGATGCTGCTGGTCTCCCTGCTGCTGGCCTTCAGGCTGATCTTGACCTCTCTGAGCCGGGGTTGGCTGATGGGGGCGGCGCGCAGCAGACACGGGCTGCTCATCTTGACCCCCCAAACCAGCTACAACAGTGAGAACAGCACAGCCTGGATCCGGCTCCACGTCTCTCCTCCTCTCTGTCTCCTGGCTCTCTGTCCTCCTTTACAGATCCCTCCCGTGCTCACTTCCTCCCTCTCTCCCTCCCTCTCTCCCTCCCTCCCCCTCTCTCTCCCTCCCTCCCTCTCTCCTTGCCAGTGCTGATGATGCTGTGCCTCCTCTCTCAGGGCTCAGGCAGCCTTCGGTTCAGAGTGCTTTCTGCAGCCCCATCCATGCATACAATATGTTTCAACACGTCCACGTGCTCCCACAGCTCCCTCCCTCTGCCGGGCACGCCCACACAGCCGTGACATCACCGGAGGAGAGAGATCAGGCAGGCGCTGATGTGATTTCCTGAGCCAGCGCTGGGACACAGCTCCTCGTCTCTGTGAGGCGTCTGGACGTGAGGAGACGCTGGGTGGATGTTTCTGACTTCAGCAGCTGGAAATCAGGAGCGGACGTCTTCCAGAGCCTCCCTCATCCTCTGCCTCCCCCCCTTCCTCCTCCCCCTCTCTGACAGGAGACACTGATTGCATTACAGAAACATCAGTGCAGCGGTACTCTAACACAGCATCACAAACACCCACACAGAAGCCTTCATGGCTTAAAGAGACAGAGACGCAGCAGCTAAAGAGGTGAGAGCACCGCCCGCTAAACGGTCTGGACGCGGCTCCAGATACTCGCCCACCCAGACGGAGAGATGGGTGAATCAAACGACTCCGACCTCGTCTTCGGTTTGCAGCCTCAGGCTCAGAGGAACACGCAGGAGAAGACCTCCAAACAAACAGGAAGTTTGATAGTTTGTGTCCTGACTTCAGCTGCCCCACATCAACAGACTGAGCTGTTCCTGAGGCTGCAGATCAGATCAGATCAGATCAGATCAGATCAGATCAGATCAGATCAGATCAGATCAGATCAGATCGGATCAGATCAGATCTGATCATGAAGCTCAGCATGTGGACACAAGAGCTGCAGGTTTGTTCCCACGTAGCTTCATTTCACCCAGAGGTCTTCACCTCATGCATGCCTGGGTTCACCTCCAGCTTCCCCCCACAAATACCTGCATCGCCCCCCCCCCCCCATGGGGGTGTAACCTGGCCTCCACACACCTGTCAGCAGGAGAACGTGTGAAGCAGCAGCTGCAGGTCCACATGTGTCCACTAGAGGCAGGCTGCCAACCAGCAGCATTACACACCTTTACACCTGGGACAGGTTCCTGTTTGGGTTTGTGTCTGATTGGACGGAGGATCATTTATAATGCACCCATGATTAAACTGTAAGGGGGAGGGGCTACGCATAAATTTGCATAATCAGATCACAGATGGTTAAATTTGACTTGTTCCTGTTTGTCAGGAGGTTTGAAGCTCGGCTCGTCTCTTCTCATGTGTCTCATGTGTCTCAATGAACCAAACATGGAGACCATCATCTGGGCCTCAGACCCTCTTCAGTCCCAGCTCTTCTTGGGCTCATTTTTAGCTTCATCTGTAGCTTCTTTAAAAACACGAATCTCCTTCAGGGGGAATCTGGATCCAAAGTTTCCTGATCTTTACTGTTGGTGTATCGACTGAGCCGTTTGGTCCCTCAGGCTCCAGATCCTCACAAGCCTTTCCAACAAAACCCTCCCTCTACCCCTACAGAGCCTCCTCCGGGGGGGTCTGGATCCATGTTGAACCACCTCGTGGCTGACCTCTCCGTGTCTGCAGCTCTACAGAAATAAACACGCTGCGACCCTTAGCCCCCACGCTCTGTTAGGCTCCACCCCTCAAACACGGCTATTTAAAGCCAGGCAGCAGCCGCCCCACAGGTGGGTCACCGCCGTCAGCTCACCGCCGTCAGCTCACCGCCGTCAGCTCAGCGCTGTCAGCTCAGCCAGGAATGGCAGAGATGTGGGCTGAGAGGAGGACGGGCCGGGCAGCTGTCCAGAGCGGTCAGAGCGCAGACATCCAGAGAATGTGCAAGTGATCCTGGAGACTGAGGGGGGGGGGGGGGGGCTCAGCTGCTGTGAGTGTGACCCCAGGAGACACACACACACACACACACACACACACACAGGAGGACACCTGCAGCTTCCTGTTGTCCTGCTCTGGATGAACCTCAGTGAAGGTCGGTGAGAGTCAAACTGAAGCTCTTCAAAGCTTCATTCTGCCGTCCCAGGCCTCAAAGAGACAGGCATCCCAACACACACACACACACACACACACACACACACACACACACACACACACACAGCCCTCGGAGAGGACGCGGCCTGTTTGCTATGCACACACTCACCTGCGAGGGCCTTGATGCGTGAGCGCTCAAACAGCCGTGCGGAGCTGTTGTCGTTGTCCAGCTCTTCATCGGACAGCTCGAAGCGGGTGTTGATGTGGCTGTACTGCTGCGTGATCTCCACGTTGTCAAAGTCCGTGGTGGAAGTCATGGCGGTGGCCAGCGTGGCGAGCGGGCGGGGGGACGGCAGCAGGCGTCCTCAGGTGGTCCGGGGTGTTTGTGTGCAGAGGAGGAAACAGCAGGATGAACACAGACGGCGTCTGAAACAGAGAGAGGAGGAGTTACTCTGAAGGATCCGGTCAGGATCAGAGACTCTGAGGCCACATGAAGACGGGGGACGGGTCAGACTCTGAGGACCGGCTCCTCGACCTTCAGGCTGCAGGACGTCAGACTCTGACTGCTCAGGAGGATTCAGGGACAGAAGAGAGCTCAGACGAGCCGGTGAGAGCAGAAAATCATCACATGTGACTTTAATGTTTCTGAGTCCTCAACACACACACACACACACACACACACACACACACACACACACACACACACACACACACACACACACACACACACACACACACACACTGAAGCAGGACGTGTTTGTTGCTCAGGAAGAAAAGCTGAAACACTGACTGAGTCTCTTTAATGTTTGATTCATTATTTCACTTCCTGTCCGAGCAGGAACCAATCACATGATCCCAGCACATCACTCAGGATGAGGTGAAGGGGCGGGGCTTCAGCCTCCTCACTAACAGCTACAGGGTGCTCACCTGTCAATCAAACAGCCATGACCTTATATGGTCAAACTGGTGAGTTTACTAACTTCATCATTGAGTGGTTATAACTCCTCCCCCTTCAGGGTGAGCGGATGGAAAGGATCCGTTCAGGCTCTAACGAGGTTCATGGATGTGGTTCCTGCTGGTTCTGCTCACAGACTCTAGTGGACACTCAGGGAACTGCAGGTTCTGACACTTCCAGATAAACTTCATATTTAAATAGCCCAGGTTGATGCTTGGTGTGGTTACAACAGACTGTGAGAAAAATGGACGTCATCTCGCTTGGCTCGAAGTGAGATCACCACAGAAACTGCTCCCCCTGGTGGCTGACTGCAGTACAGGTCACAAACTGCTCCCCCTGGTGGCTGACTGCAGTACAGGTCACAAACTGCTCCCCCTGGTGGCTGACTGCAGTACAGGTCACAAACTGCTCCCCCTGGTGGCTGACTGCAGTACAGGTCACAAACTGCTCCCCCTGGTGGCTGACTGCAGTACAGGTCACAAACTGCTCCCCCTGGTGACTGACTGCAGTATAGATCAGAAACTGCTCCCCCTGGTGGCTGACTGCAGTATAGGTCAGAAACTGCTCCCCCTGGTGGCTGACTGCAGTACAGGTCAGAAACATGAGGCTGTTGACCTGCTGCTGGAGCTAATTAAAACACACTTTGTCCACAGGGGTCACCAGAGTCACCACAAACTCTACGTTGCTCACAGGAGCTTTAACCTCCAAAGCGTCACAGAGTGTGTCAGAGTGTGTCAGAGTGTGTCAGAGTGTGTGTGCAGACAAACTGTGGTCTGAAGCGATCAGTTGGAGCTGAAACCTGCTGCTCTTCTCTGTGAGAGTCTGAGTCTGTTTCTCGGCCCGGCCTGTCACAGCTCTGCTCGGCCCCGCGCTCCGGCTCCTGTGGCCCTCATAATCTCCATTTTGTGCGTGTGGCTCTGCTCAGCTGTGGCCCTGCAGCGTGTCGGAGCGTCTCTGCTCGGTGTGGAATGGCGGCTGAAGGGAGCCTCAGATAGCTCTATCTGTGCGCAGCATAGCTCTCTTATCTGAGCTCACAGGGGGGGAGGGAACCCCCCCGGACGGCACAACGTGACGGCAAACCACCCACTCCTGAAAGACACCGCTCACCAAGTTTGAATCCTGAGTGTGTGAGAGTGTGTGTCAGTGAGTGTGTGTGTTTCTGTTGGTATCAGTGAAGAGAGGTGAGGAGGAGAATCCAGCATGATGTTGAATCTGGAGCACAAAAAGAGAGAGAGAGAGAGAGAGAGAGAGAGAGAGGCCTGTGGCAGAGCTACAGGTCAGATCTCAGGTGTTCATCCGTCATATCAGAGATTAAAGGGATGAAATTAATCCATGTTCAGATTATTCTCTAACCTCGAACTATCAGAGTCACGTCTGCGTGTTTCAGCCTGTTTCTGTGAAACGATGAGTAAAGAGGTCCAGACTGATGCAGACTGACGGAGCCCTGCAGGTCGTCCCCCCCCCCCCTCAGTATCAGGCCTCTGCAGACAGCTGATATCAGTCTGAGGACGCTCCACCCACAGCCGGGGATCCCCTTATCACCTCACACACACCTCACACACACCTCACACACAACCTGGACAGCTCTACAGCCTCTTCACACTCTGTTCAAACCCACAAACTGTCAGCTGTGAGGCCAAACCTGACGAGCAGACGAGCAGACGAGCTGACGAGCTGACGAGCTGACGAGCAGACGAGCAGACGAGCTGACGAGCTGACGAGCAGACGAGCAGACGAGCTGACGAGCAGACGAGCAGACGAGCTGACGAGCTGACGAGCAGACGAGCAGACGAGCTGACGAGCAGACGAGCAGACGAGCTGACGAGCTGACGAGCTGACGAGCTGACGAGCAGACGAGCTGACGAGCAGACGAGCTGACGAGCAGACGAGCAGACGAGCTGACGAGCAGACGAGCAGACGAGCTGACGAGCAGACGAGCTGACGAGCAGACGAGCAGACGAGCAGACGAGCTGACGAGCAGACGAGCTGACGAGCAGACGAGCAGACGAGCTGACGAGCTGACGAGCTGACGAGCTGACGAGCTGACGAGCAGACGAGCAGACGAGCTGACGAGCAGACGAGCTGACGAGCAGACGAGCAGACGAGCTGACGAGCTGACGAGCTGACGAGCTGACGAGCAGACGAGCTGACGAGCTGACGAGCAGACGAGCAGACGAGCAGACGAGCTGACGAGCAGACGAGCAGACGAGCTGACGAGCTGACGAGCTGACGAGCAGACGAGCAGACGAGCAGACGAGCTGACGAGCAGACGAGCTGACGAGCAGACGAGCAGACGAGCTGACGAGCTGACGAGCAGACGAGCAGACGAGCAGACGAGCTGACGAGCAGTCTGCAGTAACTGACGTGTGCAGAGAGCTCAGTGGAGACACGCTGACCTGCTGGATCCACCACACGCTCAGTTCACCCCACGCCACAAACTCACAGTCCAGTCCATGAGCTCTGACACACCTGCTCTGACACACCTGCTCTGACACAACTGCTCTGACACACCTGCTCTGACACACCTGCTCTGACACACCTGCTCTGACACACCTGCTCTGACACAACTGCTCTGACACACCTGCTCTGACACACCTGCTCTGACACAACTGCTCTGACACACCTGCTCTGACACACCTGCTCTGACACACCTGCTCTGACACACCTGCTCTGACACACCTGCTCTGACACACCTGCTCTGACACACCTGCTCTGACACACCTGCTCACTCACAGCAGGTTTTTGGGGCTCTTAAAGAGATATCCATCATTTCCATCATTCTGTTTTATAAACTGTTAAAATGCTCACAGGAGCTTTAAGCTGATGTTCCTCTTCAGCTTCACCTGCAGCAAAAAGTCAGAGGGTCAGAGGTCAAGCTTCAGCTGTCAGGGTTCATCTTCTGAGGACCAGGAACAATTATTAAAAAGAATCAGACACTAAATCTGACCTCTGATGGAAATAATCAAACTTAACGAAGCTGAAAAACTGGAAGACACATCAACACAGCAGATACTACCAACCAATCAATTAACCAATCAACCAACCAACCAATCAATCAATCAATCAACCAACCAATCAACCAATCAATCAACCAATCAATCATTTAACTAATCAACCAACCAACCAACCAATCAATCAACCAACCAACCAACCAACCAATCAACCAATCAACCAATCAATCAACCAACCAACCAATCAACCAATCAACCAATCAATCAATCAATCAACCAATCAATCAATCAATCAACCAACCAATCAATCAACCAACCAATCAATCATTTAACTAATCAACCAACCAACCAATCAATCAATCAATCAGTCTTAATTTATCTTTACGTGGCATCAAATCATCTCAGGACTCCTGTCAAAGTCCTCTCTGCATGAGGAAAAACAACACACACACACATGAACACACACACACACACACACACACACACACACACACACACACACACACACACACACACACATGTAAACGGGGCTCTGGTGGCAGAGTTTGAGGTTAGATGCCTTGCTCCAGAGCACATCTGCCTTCTCAGCTGTCAGCAGACTGAGGTCTGGGACTTGAACCTGTTTCTCTGTACAGTCCCCTCAGACGGAGACGCCCACAGAACCGAACCCTGATATCAGTCCCATAATGAGTCTGACTGTTTGGAGTCCATACACACACAGTGTGTGTGTGTGTGTGTGTGTGTGTGTGTGTGTGTGTGTGTGTTTTATTTGCTCTGATTGGATTCTGCTGATAAACATGATGTAATGTTTTACCTGCAGCTGCTGCACATGCTCAGTAAACACACATTCAGCTGTGCGTTGTGAGCTGATGTGAAATGAATTCTGGGTAATCTCATTAAAGCTGATGGAACGTTTCTCTCTGCACTTCAGTCAAAGGATGAAATGTGTGAATGAGTTTCTGGGAGACGTGCTGAGGTCACGACAGGCTGATCTTTCTGTGTGAGGAGTGAAAAGCTTTTCTTCAGCTCATCGTCTCCTCCTTCGAGACGTGAATCTGTTTCTCTCCTCCTGCTGCTCCTGCTGCTCCTGCTGCTCCTGCTGCGCCTGAAAAACTCTGAACAAGCAGAACAACATAAGCATGGAATCAGCACCTGCACCGTGAGTGAGCAGCCTGTGCAGCACGCTGCCAGCTGTAAGTCTCACAAACACAGGAGCCGGGTGGGACCCAGAGCCGGGTGGGGCCCAGAGCGCCTGTGAAACTGGAGCAGCAGCAGCTGGACTGAGAAGAGCCCGGCTCAGGGTCCAGGAGAGAGTCGATCTGAGACACAAAGAGGATCGATGAGGAGGAGGAGGAGGAGTACTGGACTCTGTGACCACCAGAGTCTCCTCAAACAGCAGGAACCGACACAGAGCTGACCAGCGGCCTGATTCTCACAGTGAATAAGGAGAAACAGACTCAGGACTCCTCGTCCATTCTGTCCACAAGCTGTGAGAATAAAACTCCTTCTGTTGAGGTCAACACTGATTTGACTCCAACAGCAGAGAGTCTGATCCTGAGAGGCTACAAGGATCAATAAAGAACTATTCCTGGAGTGTGTTTACACTGAAGGCCCTGCTGGTCCAGACCAGCCACACACACCAGTCCTTTTAAGGGGAACGAGCAGGACGTCTGGGAACAGTTCAGGTCTTTGTGACGAGGAGCAGCTTTAAATCAAGGACGCATAAACATCCCAGATCTGCTCCCAGAGGGAAAACAAGCTGAGCGGAAAGTTCTGGAGCTGAGAGAGCATCAGTGATCCCAGAGCACCGATCCGGTTCAGAGGAGCACCGATCCGGTTCAGAGGAGCACTGATCCGGTTCAGAGGAGCACCGATCCGGTTCAGAGGAGCACCGATCCGGTTCAGAGGAGCACTGATCCGGTTCAGAGGAGCACCGATCCGGTTCAGAGGAGCACCGTGACAAACAGGACTCAGAGGGGACAGAGATGATCCAGGATCATCACACACACCTAACCTTAACCCTTTAACCCTTTAACCCTTTAACCCTAACATTTTAACCCTTTAACAATTTAACCCTAACCCTTTAACCCTTTAACCATTTAACCCTAACACTTTAACCCTAACCTTTTAACCATTTAACACTTTAACCCTAACACTTTAACCCTTTAACACTCTAACCCTAACACTTCAACCCTAACACTTTAACCCTAACCCTTTAACCCTAACCCTTTAACCCTTTAACCCTAACCCTTTAACCCTTTAACCCTAACCTTTTAACTCTAACACTTTAACCCTTTAACACTCTAACCCTAACCCTTTAACCCTTTAACCCTAACATTTTAACCCAAACAATTTAACCCTTTAACCCTAACCTTTTAACCCTAACACTTTAACCCTTTAACACTTTAACCGTAACACTTTGACCTTTTAACCCTAACCCTTTAACCATTTAACCCTAACACTTTAACCCTAACACTTTAACCCTAACACTTTAACCCTAACACTTTAACCCTAACACTTTAACCCTTTAACCCTAACACTTTAACCCTTTAACCCCAACATTTTAACCCTAACACTGTAACCCTAACCCCTTAATCCTTTAACCCTGACACCTTAACCCTAAACCTTTAACCTTCACCCTAACCTTTGAACTCTTTGAACCCTTTTAACCCTAACCCTTTAATCCTTTAAACCTTTAACCTTTTAACCCTTTGAAGCATTTTTCAGATTAATCTTTATCCACAAATATGAGTCAAACTTAAACTTTAAAATTTAAATTAAATACATTAAGCACATTAATACAGCGTGTTAACAGTAGCCTGACATGAAATATGACGTGGTGAGGGTTAGGGTTAGGGTGAGGGTTAGTGTCCCGTTTAGAGGTCATTTCCAGGTTAAAGGTTTTTCCTGCTGAACACTTTGAACAGATTTATGTTCTGATGTTTGTTTGTGTTAAATTAATTCATCACTAAAGACGTTCACACATTAAAAACTCAGCTTTTACACATTTCTGCTGCTTTTTTCTCCACATTGCAGAAATCCTTGAGAAACGCACTGCCTGTCCAACCGTGCGCAATGACGTCACTGTACGGGCGTTCAACGCGCCCAACTGACAGTGAAGAGATGAAGCGATAAAGAGCTGAAGCACTAAGCGTGAAGCTGAAATGAAAACACCGAATGTGAATAAATTCTCCTTCCTTTGATAAAGTTTGTGATCAGCAGCGAAGCAGCAGGTGGTCTGGATTAAATCTGATAATCTGCTCCAGATTAAAGCCAATAAGAGTCTCTTTGCTGCTGGTCTAAAGTCATGAACTCGTGTCTGAACATCTGCTCAGAGTCTCACTCACATGTTGGGGAAGCTCTCCGTCTCTTGGCGCTGCTCTCGAAGTGTCTCCCTGACTTTGACAGAGTTAAAGTCCCATTGGAGCAGCGGGCTCCTGCTCAGTGCGCGCGTTGGGCTCCACAGCGCGAGGAGGACTCGGGGTCCGAGGGAAAGGGGGCAGCAGGCGCCGCGCGCTCCACGGTCATTCCCCACAGCCTGATCCTGACCCACCCTGAGGTTAAAAATAAAGTGGGCGCATCCAGTTCATGGTGTGAGCAGGGACGGACATTCCAGACACGAGCCGGTGACTCTAAATGGCAGAGGCACTTCTGAGCTCTGAACACCCCCCCTCCACTCCTCGACACCCCGCCCAGACCAGACCAGACCAGACCCGGCTCTAATCTCACATACAACACCCACCCGCCCACCTCCGCCCTCAGAGTCACCTCCACTGTGCCTGCATGTGTTCATCAGGGGGTTCACAGGCTGCGGGGCGGGAGCCAAAGATCTTCACATCAGAGGATGACCAACACCTGTCAGGAAATGAAACACAAACCTCATCTAATACAGACATTACGGTACTTTGTTTACCTGGTCTGGACACTTCCGGTCATTTCCACTCGGGGAGGCTAATTTAACTAGACTCATAAACACTCAACAACAAGTTTTCACCTTTTTAAATCATAAACCTCTTCATGAGCTCCACTTTAGATTAACCCATGAAGGACTTCACAGCACGTGAAGGGAACCTGAACAGATCACTGAGTCAGCTGAGAGATGAAGCTTCACCATCTTCATCTTCATCTTCATCTTCTTTCACTTTAGAAGTTTTAAGGCTTTTTACTTCTCAGCACTTGTTGAATTATTTCATCTTCAGAGCTGCTTGAAGTTTGATCTGATTTTGTTCTAAAATCTCATTAACTTGATGAAAATAATTAAAAATTAAAAAAAAAATAATAATTATGTAACAAAAGTTTTGTTTCCTTTAGAGTCTCTGTGAGGACTTTCTAGATGGAAAGTCTCTCTTCCAGATCTCTGCCTGATCCTGATCCACAACTTCTAATCAGATCATCAGCACCAATACAGGTTATTGATAAATGATATTTCTGAGCTTCCTGATCGGGTCGGACAGGAAGTCTCCATGACAACATCACGCCAGCTGATGAAGTTTATCAGAGAGAAGAGAGATCTGAGTTTGTCTCTGCTGGAAACGATTTCTGTGATTAATTTAGTAGAGATGGTGGAGACTGGAGCTGAACTGACAGACAGAAAAAGGACAGAAGAGAAGAAGAAAGAGAAACAGGAGAGAGATAGAGAGCACAGGCTAAAGGCTAACACATGAGATAAAGGCTAAAACACGAGTCAAAGGCTAAAACATGAGCTAAAGGCTAAAACACGAGCTAAAGGCTAAACCACAGGCTAAAGGCTAAAACATGAGCTAAAGGCTAAACCACGAGCTAAAGGCTAAACCACAGGCTAAAGGCTAAAACATGAGCTAAAGGCTAAACCACGAGCTAAAGGCTAAACCACAGGCTAAAGGCTAAAACATGAGCTAAAGGCTAAACCACAGGCTAAAGGCTAAAACATGAGATAAAGGCTAAACCATAAGCTAAAGGCTAAAATACAAGCTGAAGGCTAAAACACAAGTTAAAGGCTAAAAAATTAGCTAAAGGCTAAACCATGAGCTAAAGGCTAAACCACGAGCTAAAGGCTAAACCACAGGCTAAAGGCTAAAACATGAGCTAAAGGCTAAACCATGAGCTAAAGGCTAAAACATGAGCTAAAGGCTACAAATGAGCTAAAGGCTAATCTGTTTGTGCTAACGTTCATTCCAGCCCACATGCAGCAGTTATTCTGCAGTGATCTGATCAAACTTCAGAGTCTGTCAATAAAATGAAGAGTGAGGTTTCGTTAGCTCTGATTGGTCGATGAGCAGGACATAAGGATTCACTAACGTTACACATTAGCCTACAGATACGTCTCAGAGCAGCGTCTACTAAACTCCAGAACAAAGTGACAAAGTTTACTTGTTGTCATGTTTCAAACAGCAGCGCTGAGTAACTGTTGATAAATACCTTACCTCCTCACGCTGTATCCAGGAAAAAGTCGACTGGAACAAAGAAAAGTAGTGTTAAAAAGAAGATCTGATCTCCACTCATTTCCAAAACAAACAGGTATTGAAAAGGTGTCGCTGTGATCCAGTTCAGACACTTTAAATCCTGCTTCTGTCATTTTACATTTAGCTTCATTTTCAGATATTTGATGACAAACAGCTTCAGTTCACTCAGTGTTTGAATTCAGCAGCGACAGACTGAACTGTACATCTGTAAATGTACATTAAATCACCTTTAAATGGTTAAATTAAAGATACGTGGGTGGAACACTCCGGGATCAGAATAAAACACAAACAACAGTTTTCTTGTCACATGTTTTGTTTTTATAAAAAGTGGCCCAGAAACAGACCAATGAAATCAAAGCAGGTGAACAACAACAGGAAGCTGTTTGTTTAAAATAAAACACGTAAAAAATTCATCAACACATAAATAACAAAGATCCTGAACGAACCAGGAGGAACACACCAAGCTGCTTCACCCCCCCCCCCCCCCCACACACACACACACACACACACGCACACAGGGCCTGTGTGTGTGTGTGGAGGGGGGGGGGTGTCAAACATTAATATGGCTTCATATCCGTTTAGAGCGTTTGGTTCAGATTCTGCATAGTTTCAACACCAAACAAAGTAAAAACTAAAGCACAGCTGGTCACCTAACAGGAGTGAGTGAGTGAGTGAGTGAGTGAGTGAGTGAGTGAGTGAGTGAGTGAGTGAGTGAGTGAACGCTGTGTGTGACAGCACCGAGCTTCACTCATAAAAACTTTCGTCAGTATTTAAAGAGAAAAACAGGACGAACACAATAAATAAAACTTCATCAACCGGAGACCTGGAGGCTTCCAGGATCAGCTGCTGCAGGTCTGGGATCCATGTTCTTCAGATCTGAGGGGTCAGGGGTTAAAGGTCAGAGGTCAGCGTGTGCTGCAGTTTACAGGGCCTGGATCAGAGACCTTTGGTCTGAAGCTTCTCTGTGATGCTACAAATCTGTTCTTTACAAAGTGCTGCTGGTGTTTAATCTGCCTTCATGGATTAAAACACACTGAACATCTCCTTTAACACACACACACACACACTGACACACACACACACACACACACACACACACTGATCAGGCTGCTGATCATCTTCAGAGGAGCATTTTTACGCCTTCATGTCATCTTTGAAGTAAAATGATGACGTCACGCGTCACATTAAAGCTCCTGTAGGAAACTTCTGCTTGTGTTGATTTCAGCGCCCCCCTGTGGACTGCGCAGGGTTTGCAGATGTTGTCCTGGACATTTAAAATCTGTTTGTCTTTCCAAAAACTCTCTTTCAGAGTCAAAGCATCAGTTGTTTGAGATTATTCACTGCAGAGTGTGATTAAAGGTGTGTCAGCCACCTGCTGCCAGGTGTATCAGGTGTTTCAGGTGTTTCAGGTGTTTCACTCTGTCTTTAATCATTCTGAAACCTCCTCACAGGAGCTTTAATGAGTCTGACCTCTGAAGGACTTGATGCTGTGTTATGGCAGGAATCAGCTGTTTGTCCTCAGTGCAGGTGTGCAGAGGAGCTGAAACCCATCAGGTGATAATCAGGTGGATCAGTTAAAGGGACGGTTGAGAACTGGCTGCCCTGAATGTTTTTCCCTTTGTGGTAAATCTTTGGTGAAACTAGAGTCTGATTGTAACGAGCGTGAAGAATATAAAAATACAGATTCAATACAAAAATACTTCATCCAAAAAAAAGCTGCTTTAACTCTCAGACTCAGAGGAACAGTGCTCTTAGAAAACAGTCAAGTCAGAAGTTTTCAGGTGCAAACGTTGGAACAGACCGGCCCCCTGCTGGGCGGCTCGGTCTAAGTGCTCACTGCAGACCCGTCTTCATCCCCGAGGGTCAGGGAGGGACCAAGACGTCCAGGTCAGCGATGACGGCAGCCTGTCTCCTGGACACCGAGTCCAACAGGCGAGGAGGAAAAGACGGAGAGCCAAGGTCCACCTGGACAGGATCAGGACAGGATCAGGACAGGAAGACTTTACAGATCTACATCAGAGACCTAAAGACCAGGATTCATCATAAACCAAAGGCACAGTCACACGGTCACACTTCGGCCAGCGTGACCGCGAGCGCTCCGTGTTTGGGCTCCGTACTCTTCTCCTGAGGCTGGCAAATATTAATTAAACCAATGAATTCAAATCATTTCCTGCTAAAGATTAAAAAACTAAAACAGAGATTATTTTCTTGTCTTCGTCTGACTGTAAGCTGCTGTAATGTTTGACTAATGACCAGTTTTTGATTATCAGTTCAAACACTCTGATCTGTGTTTTTGGTCTCTTTCTGTCTTCATTTCTGTGTTTTCATCTTCGGCGTCGCTGCGTTTCTTTGTAAACAGCACAGAGAGAATCTGACCGAGCAGAGAAACATGTTTCCTTACTGTTACCATGACAATAAACACGTTAACTGTGAGTCTCTGAGTCTAAGGAGTGATGATAACTAATGAAGTCAGTCCGTCTGGAATCAGCTGCTTCACTTCCTGGATGATAAATGAGGGACAGCAGATCTGATCCACGCAGCTGGCTGAGGATCAGAGTGTCTGTCGGCTCCTACAGATGTGAGACCTTCTTCTCATCAGTCTCAGGGCACAGCAGAGGTTTCAGGAAGCTTTGATCTGATCAATAATAAAGTGCATGAAGGAAAACTTAAAGCTGAAGCTTCCAGGGTTTGATCTGAACGTGTTTGCTGTCAGCAGCGTTTCTCCTGGTCCGCTCTGAAAGCTCTGAAAGCTCTGAAAGCTCTGAAAGCTCTGCATCCTTCAGCTCCTTCAAACCATCCGTCCGCTCACCGCCCGTTAATCTGAGCTGCTGACAGGCACACAGCATCCTTATCTCACCTGCAGCAGGTAGATGACCCTCGTGACCTCCCGTCCATTACGTCTGAGCGGCTGCAAGAGCCAACAGCTCGGCATCATCTCACCCCTGACAGCGTCCACGCTGGGGCGAGGGAGAGTCTCCTCAAACACCGACTGCATGGCCAGCACGGAGCACGCACCCTGAGGGAGAGAGAGAGGGAGAGAGAGAGGGAGAGAGAGAGGGAGAGAGAGAGAGGGGGGGAGAGAGAGGGGGGGGGGGGGGTGATAAATGATGAAGGTTGAGCAGAGGTTTGAGGCTCCTATACTCTCTCATATACACACACACACACACAGGACCCTCACCTGTTTGGACTCTGTGCTGATGCAGCAGAAGTCTCTGGGCTGGCTGAGGTGGCAGGAGGACGGATCAGTCAGAATGTAGACTACAGACAAACACAAGAGGACGACTGATGAGGGAGAAAACATGAGAAAGACCTCAGAGCAGAGGACCAGAAAAAAAACAAGTCAAAAACCAGACAAAACAAGAGAAAAACAAAACAAAACAAGACAAAACCAGACAAAAAAGACAAGACAAAACAAGACAAAAACCAGACAAAACAAAACAAGACAAAAAACAGACAAAAAACAGACAAAACAGGCCAAGACAAAAAAAACAGACAAAAAACAGACAAAACCAGAAAATATTCAGATAAAAACCAGACAAAGAAGACAAGACAAAACAAGACAAAACCAGACAAAACAAGACAAAACAAAACAGGACAAAACAAGACAAAACCAGACAAAACAAGACAAAACAAAACAAGACAAAACAAGACAAAACCAGACAAAAACCAGACAAAACAAAACAAAACCAGACAAAAAACAGACAAAAACCAGACAAAAAAAGATAGGACAAAACCAGACAAAACAAAACAAGACAAAACCAGACAAAACAAAACAAGACAAAACCAGACAAAACCAGAAAAAAACAGACATGAACCAGACAAAAATCAGACAAAAAACAGACAAAACAGGCCAAAACAAAAAAAACAGACAAAAACCAGACAAAACCAGAAAAAATTCAGATAAAAACCAGACAAAAAAAGACAAGACAAAACAAGACAAAACCAGACAAAACAAGACAAAACAAAACAGGACAAAACAAGACAAAACCAGACAAAACAAGACAAAACAAAACAAGACAAAACAAGACAAAACCAGACAAAAACCAGACAAAACAAAACAAAACCAGACAAAAAACAGACAAAAACCAGACAAAAAAAGATAGGACAAAACCAGACAAAACAAAACAAGACAAAACCAGACAAAACAAAACAAGACAAAACCAGACAAAACCAGAAAAAAACAGACATGAACCAGACAAAAATCAGACAAAAAACAGACAAAACAGGCCAAAACAAAAAAAACAGACAAAAACCAGACAAAACCAGAAAAAATTCAGATAAAAACCAGACAAAAAAAGACAAGACAAAACAAGACAAAAACCAGACAAAACAAGACAAAAACCAGACAAAGAGCTCCTCAGAGCGATCAGGTGACGTGAAGCGTCTCAGTGCTGAGGTTTAGCCGTCAGCAGCAGACTGCAGCAGTGAGGAAGCTGTTTGTCATGTTATGAAGTGAGCAGAGAGGTGATGAATGAACCTCACAGGAGCTCACACATCCTGAGGATCCTGACACATGAAAAGCTCTGCAGCACAGACAGGATCAGAGCACTTCCTGTGGTCTGTCAGGAGCTCCTGGTCCTGGTGACACAGACCAGGTTTACTGTGTCTCACTATTCAAACCGTCAACTCTAAAGCTGAGGAGGAGGAGGAGGACGAGCGCCACACAGACACCACGGCTCACCCAGCTGAGTGCTGTCATCTAGTGGTCGAGTCCAGACTGAGCGCACAGACCGGTTGTACACGTGGCTCTTGGACAGCTGGCAGATTACGCTCCACAGACCGTCCAGGGGTCTGTTCAGCTCCCCGGCCCCCAGGAAGGCATGGACAGACGGGCTGGAGGAGGGCCTGTAGAAAGCCCGGATGCCTCGTTCTTCTCCCTGATATCTGAACAAACACAGAGGAAGATATTTGTGGTTTCAGACGCAGAATTAAGACTTAGCTTGGATTTAAAGTTAATCAATCTCATCTGAAAGCAAAGAAAGAGGAAGTCCTGTGATGGGAGCAGATTAGAGCTGCTATTCTTAGAGGATTTTATCCCAGAGCAGGACTGACCTCCAGCCCGCTGAGGCTCTGCCTGACATCAAGTTCTTCAAGTCCCCAGAGGACGCCAGCCGCACCTGAGGAGGAAGAAGTGATTAAAACCTCCTAAAGAGCGGATCCAGAGAGGGGGGACGGTGAAACACTGAAGAACAGGTTACCTCAGCCAGAGCGCGGCCCAGCAGAGCGGACGTGATGTCATGATAGGTCATGGAAATGGAGGAAGAGGAACCAAAGGAGGCGGTGCGCTGGCGAAGACCGGCTGCTGGAGACGAAGACATCAGAGGCTCGAAAGCAGCGACAGGAGGCTCCAGGTGGACGTCTGTCCAAACGTTAAGCACACAGAGACACAAACAGACTTTATCCTCAGGGAGGAGGAGGAGACAGCCTGTCTGCAGCTCTGTGTGTACAGCTCCTCTGAGTGTGTGAGTGTGTGTGTGAGTGTGTGTGTGTGTGTGTGTGTGTGTGTGACTCCGTCCTCACCGTGGGCAGACAGCCACTCTCTCTGTGTCTTCACACTCTGAGGACCACATGCAGGAGGACGCGTCCTGACCTTCAGCCCTTCATCCAGGAACCCTGAGACCTGAACACACAAACCACAACAACAACAGTCATCCTCTGAGCCGCTCAGTGAACGAGGAAAAACCAGACCAGCACCAGAGGACCAGGTCTCTGTGCAGTGACTCACACACCTCTTCAAGTCCAGATAAATACCACATCAACCTGAACTGACCTGTCCGTTAAGAGGGGCCCTGCTGCCCTGCTGGAGGTGGACTGTGTTCCCACTGTTGTACCCTGAAGTGGGTCCAGAGGACAGGCTCAGGCTGGATCCAGAGCACAAGGTGCTGTTACTGACTCTGGTGCGCTGCTTCAGGTCGTCCTGTAGAGACAGAGGACCAACAGGTGAAACTGTTAACAAAGACTCTGACGTCCTACAGACGGACTACAGATCTGGACCGGACTCTAAAGTCTGACCTGGACCTCCTGACCCAGCGCCTGCTGCTGAAGCCTCCTCTTCTCCTGCTCCGTCCTCTCTCTCAGTCGCTCTCGAGCCTTGGCGATCTCCGTCCTGGCCTCCTCGCGGGCTCGTCCGTAATCCCGCAGCAGCAGCTCGATGTCAGCAGGACACTGGGCCTCTCCCCGTGGGGGGTCTGGAGTCCTGTAGGGAAATAGTTCAGTACGTTAATGGATTACAAACGTTGTTCTAACACCGAGTGTTCAAACAGAGCCAGCGACCCACCTGAAGCTGCCTGAAGCCTCCTGGTGTTGGTGCTTTTGGTGCTGGCAGGCAGCAGACGCCCTGCAGGAGGACTCGGCCTCTGGAGACCAGCAGAGATGTTTGCAGGGACTCAGACTGCGAGCCCTGCGGTAAGTCTGCAGACGCTCCTCCCTCTCCTGCCTCAGACCCTGAATGCTTCTGCGGTGTCTGTCGACGACACACAAGACCGGATTTAAGAAGAGTCCAAAAACCACACTGTGAAAAACCACAGCCAAGAAACACCTGGTGGTTTTTTCTCCTGGGTTTTAAGAGAACTTTTCATCTCACAACAAAAACTGGAGATCCAGATCAAATACAGGAACTCTGGACACTTTAAATGATCATCACCGAATCAATTAAGCTTCAAAGTCTTTAAACTGATGAGGAATCAATGAGGACATAATGAGGACATAATGAGGACTTAATGAGGACTTAATGAGGACTGAATGAGGACTGAATGAGGACTTAATTAGGACATAATGAGGACTTAATGAGGACTAAAAGAGGACTTAATGAGGACTTAATAAGGACTTAATATAGACTGAATGAGGACTTAGTGTGGACTTAATGAGGACTTAATAAGGACTTTATGAGGACTTAATAAGGACTTAATGAGGACTTAATGAGGACTTAATAAGGACTTAATGAGGACTGAATGAGGACTTAATGAGGACTTAATGAGGACTGAATGAGGACTTAATGAGGACTGAATGAGGACTTAATGAGGACATAATGAGGACTTAATGAGGACTTAATGAGGACTTAATAAGGACTTAATATAGACTGAATGAGGACTTAGTGTGGACTTAATAAGGACTTTATGAGGACTTAATAAGGACTTAATGAGGACTTGATGAGGTTAATGAGGACTTAATGACCTAATGAGGACTTAATGAGGACTTAATGAGGACTTAATGTGGATTTAATGAGGACTTAATGAGGTTAATGAGGACTTCATGACCTAAAAGCGACTTAATGAGGACTTAATGAGGACTTAATGAGGACTTGATGAGGTTAATGAGGACTTAATAAGGACTTAATAAGGACTTAATAAGGACTTAATGTGGACTTAATGAGGACTTGATGAGGTTAATGAGGACTTAATAAGGACTTAATAAGGACTTAATAAGGACTTAATGTGGACTAAATGAGGACTTGATGAGGTTAATGAGGACTTAATGACCTAATAGGGACTTAATGAGGACTTAATGAGGACTTGATGAGGACTTGATGAGGACTTGATGAGGACTTGATGAGGACTTAATGTGGACTTAATGAGGACTTGATGAGGTTAATGAGGACTTAATGACCTAATAGGGACTTAATGAGGACTTAATGAGGACTTAATGAGGACTTGATGAGGACTTTATGAGGACTTAATAAGGACTTAATAAGGACTTAATGTGGACTTAATGAGGACTTGATGAGGTTAATGAGGACTTAATGACCTAATAGGGACTTAATGAGGACTTAATGAGGACTTAATGAGGACTTGATGAGGACTTTATGAGGACTTAATAAGGACTTAATAAGGACTTAATAAGGACTTAATGTGGACTTAATGAGGACTTGATGAGGTTAATGAGGACTTAATGACCTAATAGGGACTTAATGAGGACTTAATGAGGACTTAATGAGGACTTGATGAGGTTAATGAGGACTTAATGACCTAATAGGGACTTAATGAGGACTTAATGAGGACTTAATGAGGACTTAATGAGGACTAAGGAGACTTTCACACCAACGTTTTTTGGTTTGGAATTTCAGAATTTTCTGTTTGATCCAAACCAAAATGGTTGATGTGAAACCTCCCCTGGACCTTGGTCCAAACCAAACTGACGGTCCTTGGTCCGACCAAAAGCGGTGGTCTTGGTCTGGACCAAACAGGACCACGGTCTGGTACATGTCCAGTGTGAAAGCATTATTTTGAAAGGTTCGAACCTTCGTACTAATCACAGGATTACACACTTTCTCCTTCTTTCCTGTCGATGACGATAAAGTTGTCGTCTAATTATAAACCTCATTAGACGACCTCGGAGCAGCTTTATGTACAATTCTTCAAGTTGTTGTTGTTGGTGGTATAAAAACATCAATAATATGATGCTGATTTCATTCATTATTGACAAAATTAAATTGTCTGGTTTTTGTCCATCAACATGTTGACATCAGACAGCCGCCGGCCAAATGACCAATCACTGTAAACTACAGAGACACGCAAAGTACACAGTCGATGACGGGATCACGTAGGTTCATTATGTAAGTTCAGGAAAGAAGGAGAAAGTGTGTAATCCTGTGATCAGTACGAAGGTCTGAACCTTTCAAAATAATGCATCACACTGGGCATGTACCAGACCGTGGTCCTGTTTGGTCCAGACCCAGACCACCACTTTTGGTCGGACCAAGATCCAGGGGAGGT
Organism: Labroides dimidiatus; assembly: GCA_030710495.1. Lineage (NCBI taxonomy): Eukaryota > Metazoa > Chordata > Actinopteri > Labriformes > Labridae > Labroides > Labroides dimidiatus. The sequence goes on from CM061156.1 coordinate 588,025, forward strand.
TTCACACCAATCATTTTGATTTGGATCGAACAGAAAAGTCTGAAAGTCCGGACTAAACGACGTTGGTGTGAAAGTCCCCTAAAAGAGGGTTCAAAGAGGGACTTAAGGAGATCTTTAGGAGGACTTAGAGAGGATGAGGTCTCTGTCTCCTGACCTGTCATATAGCTGCTGTTTGCTCGGGGCACTGGTGGCTCCAGGGTCCTCTCTGGACCTCGGGGATAACATCTTTAACAGCGTGTCCGTCTCCCCGAGCCCGTAGTGCAGCTTGGCCTCAGTGAGCTCCACGGTGAGCGGCGTTGGATTCATGCTGAGGCTGACGGTCGCCATCACTTGCTCTCTCTCCCGCCTCAGCCTCTCTATCTCTCTCGCCCTTCTGTCACCCTCCACCGTGGAGTCCACGTGCGAACCCAGGCTCTCGGCCTCGGCCCACTCCCAGCTCCTCCTGCTCCCCTGGTCTCTGATGATACCTGTGGCCTGTTTACTGGATGGTTTTAGCTGCTGCTGGCTGATCCCGGACCAGTTGGTGAACTTGTTGTGCATGGGCAGGTCTTCAGGGACGGTCTGCTGGTCCTGAGGGGGGTTGGTGCTGGTGACAGGTTTGATGTTCACCAGAATGTCTGTGTCGCACTCGCTGGCAGCCAGTGACGCCATGTCGTCCTCCTGAAGCTGAACCGTCAGGGTTCTGGCTGGAGACGGATCGTAAGAGTTCATGTAAAACTCCACAGACTCCTCTGCAGCTCCTCTGAAGCTGGAGGTCTCTGACGGTCTCACTTCGAGCCCATCAGGTGGTCTTGGTATGGGGGAGAGCTGGTCCTGAGCAGTGACAGTGGTCCACTCCTGTGGTTTGGATGTGTCACCTTTACACCTCCCATTTCTCCTGCTGCTGTCTGCGTGAACATGCAGAGAGGAGCAGAGGCCTGAGGAGCTCTCAGGACTTAGGAGACCGCTTTCACAGACTTTCTCCAGAGAGAAGGACTCTGATTTACAGGATGAAGCATCATAATCCTGTCTGAGCACCTTGTGCGACTCTGAAGCTGTTGTGCATCCCGATGCCTTGCTCGAGGGCTCAGTTCGTCGGTCTTTCTTTCTCTCCTGGTGCTTTGGAGGACTTGGTGCTGGCTGCTTTCCTCTCTGCGTCACTCGGAGCTTTGCGGACACGGTCAGGATGGGAGAGGACGCTCGGTCCGTGTATGTCGTTTGTTTCACGTCGTTCCTCAGATGGGACCTGAGACTGTCCTGTTTCTGTAGAGGTCTCTGGGTTTTGTCGGGGGCTGCAGCTCTCTTCTGTTCTGGTGTGTCTGTCGGGCTTTTCTTTGAGAGTCTAGAGGAAGCAGACTGGACTCGTCTTGGACCTTGGGCAGGTGATGGGCTGGTCTCTGGTGGTGCTGCAGGACTCCTCAGGTTGGGCGTGCTGTGCCTCGTCTGCGGCGCGTCGGCTTTATTCTTCAGGACACAGCGGACATCTTTGTCTTGAGACACGCCGAAGACCTCAGAGCTGATCACTTTGACGACCACGTTGACCTCCTGAGGTCTGGTTGGTGCGTCTGGGGTTTTTCTGGACTCCTCTGTCTGGACTGCAGCGTCTCTAGACGTCTGAGTGGATCGGTCTCTTGTGGACTGGCTGTGAGACCGGTTCATGTCGGTCACGTCTGACAGGTTGAAGCTCCTCTTGGGGGAGGCGATGAGGCTCTCTCCCGCCCTCATCCCCTGAACGTCCTCCAGCAGGTCTGACGTGCTGTCGATCAGCTTGGAGAGCTGAGCAGACATGCTCTCCATGCTGGCCCAGGTTGGAGACTCTCTGATGTCCAGTCTGGTTCTCTGAGCTGCAGGTCTTTCTGTTGGACTCTGTTTGTGGTGCTCCTGAAGGCTGCGCTCAGTCTGGGTGCCGAGTTCACACGTCCTGGTCTGGGTCTGGGTCTGGGTCTGACTGGTCTGGGTCTGCCTGGTCTGGGACTCTTCTTCAGAGTGAACAAACATGAATTCATCAACCTGACTGGAGCTGGTAGCGACACCACGAGGACTGAGGTCTCTTGAGGACCTTTGGGTCTGGATCTGTCTGCAGGTTTCAGACGCCTGCTGAGGCCCGGCTGAGGATGGTGCTGCTCTGCTCTCCTGGTCTCTATAATCCTCCACGCTGCTCAGCGTGCTGGACAGCCCTTTGTTGGTGGCGTAGGTGCTCAGGTGGGAGTTGAAAGGTGAGTTCAGACCGTTGTCCACGCTGCAGCACCTGGTGATGCGTTTCTCGGAGCTGCTCAGAAGAGGAGACTTACTGGTGAGGTCGGCCGCGCTCCCAAACGCCGGGGTCCTGAGGCAGAGCTGGTTCGAGTCGTCTTCCTGCCGCTGATGAACAAACGGGTTAATGTCGCTGGAGGCGAAGTGCATCGAGGCGTCCTGAGACTTTGGCGAGCCGTGACCGACACACGGGGAGGTTTGTTCAGCCGTGTTCAGTCTGAGTCCCTGAGCGGGCAGAGAGCGTCTCTGAGAGCTGAGACCGTCACGGTTATCTGGAGTCAGACCAGAACAAAGACTTGATCTGGATCTGTTTGCAGAATAAACCTCTCTGCTCGGACCTCCGGCACGTCTCATCTCCCTTTCGCTCTGAAGTCCAAGTTTGACTAGTTTAGATGAGAGACAGGTGGAGAGCTTTCTGCTGTCTGAGTCCTCGTCTGAGTCCAGATCTGAGGATTTGAGGGAGGATTCAGAGGAGGAGCTGGGATGAGTCTGGATCTTAGACCTCCTGACCCTCTTTGACCTCGTCTTCTCGGACATGTGAGCCGGTTTCTCACCGAACCTGCTCTGCAGACGGCAGCTGGTCTGAGGTGTTCTGTGTTTCAGTTGATCAGATCTGGTCACCTCAGCTGTTGGGATCTTCAGACCCTGGTCCTCAAACTGGTCTGGGAGCATCTCTTTGTGGTCTTCTGGTTCTGGAGAGTCTTTATCGAAGGAGCACGGTGAGTTAGACGAGTCCTGCTGATTGGCACTGAGCTCAGGAGTCTGTGAAGACTTTGAGGGGTCTGGAGCTGGACTCTGACCTCCTGCTGAGGGGTCTGAGTCCACGTCTCCCTGAGGAGAAACAGCAAAGCCTTGAAGAGAGGCCACCTCAGGACTGAACGGAGCTGCTTCAGGACGGTTTCTGAGAGTCTGGATGGTCCACGTTGAGCTTTGTTTGTGGGGGTCTTGGTCTTCAGCTCCAGCTCTCCATGTGGCCTCCACGCTGAGGTCCTTCACGCCCCCACAGACACAGTTTGTCCTCATGACACCACTGAAGGAAGGTGTTTCACTCAGTGTTTGATTCAGGTCAGCGGCGCTGAAACCACTCTGGGTTCCAACATCAGGAGAGCATGAATCCTTCACCATGAACCCACCAGATGATCTGACATCATCTTCACCTGAAGGGTTGATCAGCTGAAGGACCGCGTCGCTCTTCAGGGGGTTTCTGTGGGGAACAGTAGACGGTCTTTCTAAGGAGCCGTCTCTCATGGAGGACAAACCATCCGGACCCAAACTGGAGAGCTCAGACTCTCTGCGTCCTGCCGGGTCGGACTGGATGATCTGGTTTGGAGAGAAGTTTAGTAAATCAGTGACTGGATGATGATCGGTTGGTTTGTTTGGTGTTGACTCGTTGATCGGTTGATCCTGCTCCATCTCCTCTTTCACTTCAGCTGTGTTTGCTGTTTTGTTCTCTGGAGCAGTCGTTGACTCAGCTGGTCCGTCTGAGGGAAGCTGCTGGTTTCTTCCCTTCATGCTTTCGCGCTCCATCGTGTCTAGGAGCTGTTGTTCACCGAGCACTCCTCCGTCTGTCAGCGTCTCGCTCACAGGATCTCTCACTTCCTGTCCCGTCAGTCTCTCCTGCTCACTCTCACGGCCCGTATAAAGCGCAGAGGATAAAGCGTTGAGGCTCCGGCTCTTCCTCTCACAGGTGGATCTGTTCAGCCTCATGTGCTCTTTCACCACCTCTGAAATCCTCAGATCAATGGCGCTACAAATTGCATCAGACTTGCTGGTTTGTTTCCTGCTTTCTTGATATTTTCTGGGATAATCAGTTTGGCTCCGGCCTCCTTTTGTGTCTGCAGGTTCGTCCTTTATTTCCACACCAACCGTTTTAAGCAGCACGCTCTCCCCCGCCGAGGTCCCTCTCTGACAACATTTGTGAACACGTTCAAAGTCCTCCAGGATCTGAACACCGGGCCCAAGTTTCCCGCTCACAGGATCATTAACTGGCGACGCCACTGAGGCCGCGCCGTCCTGTCTTTTCCTGCCATCCACACAAACTGAATCAAACCCTCGGCTGTCCTCTTCCTCTTTAGACTCGCCCGTGTTGTTGTTGTCGTCAGGCCAAACAGCGTCTTGGCTGCCAGTTGGTCTAATGCACAAAGTTACCGACTCTTTGCATTTGGTCCATTTTGGTATTTTCAGGCTGCCCATGAAAGAGTCCTGTCGCTCTTTGTTCCTCTTCCTGGAATTTTTACAGGCCGATTTAACAAGCTCCCGCTGCAGGGCGCCGTGCGGCTCAGTGCCTTTGGTTTCAGCTCGGTCCAGCCTCCGGTCCTTTGTTGGGGAAGTGGTATTCTCAACGTCATGATGATGAAAATCTTTCAACTGGTCTGTCCAACAACCCAGCCTGCAGGGCTCCTCGTCTTTCACAGGCGGCTTCACGGCTGTGCCGGGGTCAGGATCCGATCTGACAGCTGGACCCTGGCTGGTTGGACTTGTAGAACAGTGATACCCTGAAGGGGGACAGGTTTCAGTTTGAGAGGACTCTGTTAGATCAGCTGACTGTAACCCGGTCTGAGCTGTGAGCACCCGGAGCGCAGCCACATGTGGTGCTTGTTGACGGACCTCACACCTGGTATGATTCAGAGCCGGTGAGGATCCTGGACCATCTTCTCTCAGTCCTGACTGATCCAGAGTCCATCCTCTCTGCTCCACAGCTCCGTCCTCTCTGGATGGAGGACAGTCTGATGTTCCTGATGCTCCTCCAGACTCTTCAGCGCCGTCAGAGCTGGAGGAGGTTGAGCTGCAGCTCCTTGGTTCACTGGTAGAGAGGTTTGTACTGGTTGAACTGGGACTGCTGGTTTCTGTGTCACAGAGGACATGCTTCCTGTGGGCAGAGGGGGGGTCTCTGTGAATCCTGGGACTGTCTGCAGCTTCTGTTGAGGACCAAGCATCAGTGAGACTCAGCGGGTTTTCCTTGGTGCTGCAGCTGCTGTGGGGGCTCACGGTCGGAGCGGTCTGTATCCTCCTCAAGTCTTGGACCACTTTGAGTTCAGAGTCTCTGCTCCTGGATTCAGCTGCTGTCTGGTTCTGGTTCTGGAGAGGAAGCTGGCGTATTACAGCATGGTGACTGGATCCATGGGAACCCGTCTGAGCTCTGAAGCAGCTGGTCTTTGCAGCACCATCAGGGTGCAGAGAGGACCTGGACCCGTCCGTCAGCAGTGAGGAGGTTGGCCTTGACGTCTGGCGTCGCTGCCCTGACGCTGAGACCGCCCCTCTGCTGTCCACCGTCAGTGAATCCTGAGACATCCGGCTGTCCTCGCTCTCCGTGTCGCTCCGAGCCGCCTCCTCGTGTCTCAGCTGCTCGGCTAAAGCTAACGCGTACGCCGAGGACAGAGAGTCCAGAGAGAAGAGGCTGTCACAGTCTGACGTCCCGCCCCCTCTGTCCTCGTCCTCCCATCCCATCAGGCCCTGCTGCTCCTCCAGCCATCTGCTGGTCTTCATCAGAGCCTCGGTGCTGTGCCATCGTCTCTGTCTCGCGTCCTCAGACTGAGCGCCTCGGTCCAGCTCCTCACAGGAGACGGCTGATTGAACCCCACGTCTGCTCCGGCTCCTCCTGGTCTCTTTAAGACCCCCTTCTTTCCTCTGTCTCCAGCTGAACTTGTTTGCTATCCTCCCCAGAGCTCTGAGGCTTCTTCCTCCGGTGGCTCCTGATGGAGGTCTCCTGAACACTTTGGACAGAGCGGTCTTTAAGCGGGGCCCCACAGACTGAGACTGGGTCTTTCTCTTGACTTCTGGTCCACAGTTCCCCGTGAAGGATTGTGGTTTCTGATCTGTACAGCTTGGTGCTTTGGTTTTGGGCTCTTGTAGGTTTTCTTTGCTGACTGTCTGCACAGCAGGTCCCACAGGAGACTTCAGGCTGAGCACTGGACTCTGATCCGACCTGGTCTTAAAGCTCAGGTCTCGGTTTGGAAGCAGAGGTTTCCTTTCTGGTCGCCCCCTGCTGGGCTGGGCTCTGGGCTGGTCTCTGACGCTCTCCCAGGTGCTGAGTCTGCTCTCTGGACTCTGTCCTGACAGGATGGTCCCAGAACAGCTCTGGGTTCTTTCCCGAGGAAGACACTCGTCTGAAACCCACTTCCTGCTGCCGATGGGGTCTGAGGGGCAGGAGGAGTTTGGAGACAGGTCTGTGGATCTGTTCCTCTTGAGGAAGTGTCTGAGGAGAAAAGGGATCATGGTCACACAGGATCTAGATTTGGGGTAGTTACCGTGAACCTGGTCTACCTGAGTCTGCAGGTCAAAGCTCACCTGAAGATGGGCGTGTTCTGCGGGTAGAGCCGGGACAGAATGTCTGCAGAGAGCGAGTGTCTACGGGAGGCAGACTGGCGTCCTCTGACTCTTGTCGGGGACTCGGGGGACTCGGGGCTCTCTGGTCCAGGAGGAAGGTCCCTTTCCAGCCGCTGCAGTTCCCGCTTTGCTTCCAACAGGTGGCGCTTGCGGGCGATTCTCTCCAGCTGGTAGTTTAACCTCTTACGGCGGATGCGGATCTCTGCGCGGCACAGAGCGTGATGCTTGAGCAGCTCCTCGTGCACCGCCGCCTTCCTCGCCTTCACCACCAGCGGGAGCCGATCCACGGTCCGACCCCCCTGACCCTCAGGGGTCTGGCTCGTAGGCCGCTCCTGGAGGGGGTCAGGGAGGAGGTCTGTCTGGACTCCGGACTCCTGGGTGATTCTCTGCTCCACAGATGTTAAGCGCTGTTTCTCCAGGAGGATCCACCGCTGGACTGTTGGAGAATCACAGAGTAAATCATGAAGCTGGACGTCTGGAACCTGCACAGAGTTCGTTCTTTAAGTCTGAACTCAGATTGTTTCGGTTTTGCTCTGACGCCCTGTGCTTTGGTGTTTCTTACTCTCGCTGTGTTGCTGTCTCAGACAGGCCTGCTCTCTCTCCAGCTCCCTCTCAGCTCGTCTCTGCTCGGCCTGGATCTCCTGACGCAGACTCTCCACGTAGAGCTGCTGCTCCTCCAGGCGCTGCCGGCCGCTCGGCTCCTCGCCCAGCTGCCCCTGGACTCGTCCTTCCTCCACACTGGAAACAGACGCACGGGGCAGAAAGTAAGAAGTAGGTTAAAC
>CM061156.1:600364-604491 GCA_030710495.1 Labroides dimidiatus
CATGAAGCAGCACTCAGAGGGAGCTGCTGTAAACATCACTGATCAAAACCTGCAGACGACTCTGAAACAAAGAGACGCTGAAGAAACACGTCTGTGGCAGCAGTCAGGGACCTGCAGACCTGCTGACCTGCAGACACAGGTCCCTGACTGTGCTCTCATCCTCCACACTTACTTGCTATCATGATGGTCTTGGAGTTGCCCCCCAGGCTGTCTTTCAGCAGCCAGGTCAGGACAGAGTCTCTGTAGGGGATGAAGCAGTTCCTCCTTCCTCCTCCTCCTCCTCCTCCTCCTCCTCCTGACAGGGAGCTGCTGTGGCTGCCCACCGTGCTGCCGTCGCCCTCGGAGACCACGCTGTTGATGCTCTGACAGCTGCTCGACATGTGGGAGTTCTGGGCTGTGGAGGAGGAGGAGCAAAGGAGTGAGGAGCTAAAGGAGTGAGGAGCTGAAGGAGTGAGGAGTGAAGGAGTGAGGAGTGAGGAGTGAAGGAGTGAAGGAGTGAGGAGTGAAGGAGTGAGGAGTGAAGGAATGAGGAGTGAAGGAGTGAGGAGTGAAGGAATGAGGAGTGAAGGAGTTAGGAGTGAAGAAGTGAAGGAATGAGGAGTGAAGGAGTGAGGAGTGAAGGAATGAGGAGTGAAGGAGTGAGGAGTGAAGAAGTGAAGGAATGAGGAGTGAAGGAGTGAGGAGTGAAGGAATGAGGAGTGAAGGAGTGAGGAGTGAAGGAATGAGGAGTGAAGGAGTGAAGGAGTGAAGGAGTGAAGGAATGAGGAGTGAAGGAGTGAAGGAGTGAAGGAATGAGGAGTGAAGGAATGAGGAGTGAAGGAATGAGGAGTGAAGGAGTGAGGGAGTGAAGGAATGGGGAGTGAAGGAATGAGGAGCGAAGGAGTGAGGAGCGAAGGAATGAGGAGTGAAGGAGTGAGGAGTGAAGGAGTGAGAAGTGAAGGAGTGAAAGAGTGAAGGAGTGAAGGAGTGAATGAGTGAAGGAGTGAGGAGTGAAGGAGTGAGGAGTGAAGGAGTGAAAGAGTGAAGGAGTGAGGAATGAAGGAGTGAAAGAGTGAAGGAGTGAAGGAGTGAAGGAGTGAAGGAGTGAAGGAGTGAAAGAGTGAAGGAGTGAAGGAGTGAATGAGTGAAGGAGTGAAGGAGTGAGGAGTGAAGGAGTGAGGAGTGAAGGATTGAAAGAGTGAAGGAGTGAAGGAGTGAAAGAGTGACGGAGTGAAAGAGTGAAGGAGTGAAGGAGTGAATGAGTGAAGGAGTGAAGGAGTGAATGAGTGAAGGAGTGAAGGAGTGAGGAGTGAAGGAGTGAAGGAGTGAATGAGTGAAGGAGTGAAGGAGTGAATGAGTGAAGGAGTGAAGGAGTGAGGAGTGAAGGAGTGAGGAGTGAAGGAGTGAGGAGTGAATGAGTGAAGGAGTGAAGGAGTGAAGGAGTGAGGAGTGAAGGAGTGAGGAGTGAAGGAGTGAAAGAGTGAAGGAGTGAAGGAGTGAAAGAGTGAAGGAGTGAAAGAGTGAAGGAGTGAATGAGTGAAGGAGTGAAGGAGTGAATGAGTGAAGGAGTGAGGAGTGAAGGAGTGAGGAGTGAAGGAGTGAAAGAGTGAGGAGTGAAAGAGTGAAGGAGTGAAAGAGTGAAGGAGTGAAGGAGTGAATGAGTGAAGGAGTGAAGGAGTGAAGGAGTGAGGAGTGAAGGAGTGAGGAGTGAAGGAGTGAAGGAGTGAGGAGTGAAGGAAACAGGTGTACTCAGAGCTGCATGTGAAGCTTGTTTACCCCAGAGCTGATATGACGATGCCTAAGGTGACCAGAGACTTGTTGATGTTGGAGCCTTCAGTCAGTCTGTCCCTGCTGTAGTTTGGATCAGCACGCTCACTGCCACACACACACACACACACACACACACACACACACACAAACAGAAACAGAAACACAGGCTCCTGTCAGCTGGAGTCAGAACGCTGATTATCCTTTAATCTGAGGAGCAGAAATCTTAGACGTCTCAGATCCACTAGGGGGCAGGTTAGTCAATGAGTGGCTTAGAGATTGAGACGCTGCACCTTCCAGCCAAGTCCACCAGGTTGATCCTGCTGACGGTCTCTGAGGGGAGGTTGTTTTCCAGGATGGCCTGCAGAGACGGTGAGAGTGATGATACAGGATGTTTATTTAATGTGAGCTGGACCCTCAGGGGTCCTGGAGGCTGCTCACACACTGATGCTGACACACACTGATGCTGACACACACTGATGCTGACACACACTGATGCTGACACACACTGATGCTGACACACCTGTGTGTACTGGATGGTGAAGATGGCGTGGGGACCTGCTGCTGGCGTCGTGGTTGTGGGTCGCTGCGGTGATGCGGTTGGCGATGCCTTCCTCCAAAAGATCCATGGCCTGCTTACAGTCTGAGACCACGTGCTGGGACAGGTCTGAGTCAGAGACCAGGAGGAAAAGAGAGAGAGGAAACTGAGTGAGAGGCTCAGGGTGTCTGTGGACTGACCCACTTCTGACAGGGCTCAGGAATCCAGCAGGGACCCAGGATCTGAGGAGGACAGGCTGCAGATCCAGAACCTTCTATTCATGTAGACCAACACCAACAGGAAGTACGTCTCAGCATCATCTGTCCTGAGTCACAAACCCTGAACGACTCTTCAACAAGTCTGCACATCCTCCAGGAGCAGGAACACAGATTCACTTCATTCAGTTATTAATGTGGAAGACTAAAAACAGATGACTCTGTTTGAGTCTGTCTGACTCTGTTTGAGTTTATTTGACTCCCTGTTTGACGCCTTGTTTGACTCTTGTTTGACTCCCTGTTTGACTCCTTGTTTGACTCCTTGTTCGACTCTTTGTTTGACTCTCTGACTCTTTGTTTGACTCCTTGTTTGACTCTGTCTGAGTCTGTCTGACTCTGTCTGAGTTTGACTTTGTTTGACTCTTTGTTTGACTCTTTGTTTGACTCCTTGTTTGACTCTCTGACTCTTTGTCTGACTCTCTGACTCTTTGTCTGACTCTCTGACTCTTTGTCTGACTCTCTGACTCTTTGTTTGACTCCATGTTTGACTCTCAGACTCTTTGTCTGACTCTCTGACTCTTTGTCTGACTCTCTGAATCTTTGTTTGACTCTTTGTCTGACTCTCTGACTCTTTGTCTGACTCTCTGACTCTTTGTCTGACTCTCTGACCCTTTCTGACTCTCTGACTCTTTGTTTGACTCTCTGACTGTTTGTCTGACTCTTTGTATGACTCTTTGTTTGACTCCCTGTTTAACTCTGTTTGACTCTGAGTCTGTCTGACTCCTTGTTTGACTCTTTGTCTGACTCTCTGACTCTTTGTCTGACTCTCTGACTCTTTGTCTGACTCTCTGACTCTTTGTCTGACTCTCTGACTCTTTGTTTGACTCCTTGTTTGACTCCTTGTTTGACTCCTTGTTTGACTCCTTGTTTGACTCCTTGTTCGACTCTCTGACTCCTTGTTTGACTCTCTGACTCTTTGTCTGACTCTCTGACTCTTTGTTTGACTCTCTGTTTGACTCCTTGTTTGACTCCTTGTTTGACTCTTTGTCTGACTCTCTGACTCTTTGTTTGACTCTGACTCCTTGGCTGACTCTCTGACTCTTTGTTTGTCTCCCTGTTTGACTCCTTGTTTGACTCTCTGACTCTTTGTTTGACTCTCTGACTCCTTGTTCGACTCTCTGACTCTTTGTTTGACTCTGACTCCTTGGCTGACTCTCTGACTCTTTGTTTGTCTCCCTGTTTGACTCCTTGTTTGACTCTCTGACTCTTTGTTTGACTCTCTGACTCTTTGTTTGACTCTCTGACTCTTTGTTTGACTCTCTGACTCTTTGTTCGACTCTCTGACTCTTTGTTTGACTCTCTGACTCCTTGTCTGACTCTCTGACTCTTTAACGGGTGTTATTGCCTCGCTGTGCTCTGTGTGTGTTTTAAACGCTCTCTTTGGAACCATGAGGAAGTGATGTCACTTCCTCTGTGCAGCTGGGATTTCTCCTGATTCAGACAATGACTGGATGTGGATGTGGGTCTTTAAACCTGCAGAGGCTGATGGGGATCGGAGCTAAAAGAGGAGTCTGGCTCAGATCCAGGACGGCCTATTTTGGACCTGATCTGAAACTAAATGGAACAAA
>CM061156.1:604591-607091 GCA_030710495.1 Labroides dimidiatus
AAAATATCATCAAAGACTTTGTTAGCAGAGGTCTGCACGGTGCTGCAGTGGTTAGCGCTGCAAGACAGTTCCTGGTTCGATTCCCTGGGTGGAAATCTTTCTGTAGTGAATCTGACTGTAGACCATCAGTCACATCCTGTAGAGAGCCCTCACAAAGGCTCAGAGTCCACATCCAGACCTGCTCAGCAGACCCCTGAACCAGATCAGGATCCTGAGGACAAGTCCAAAGCCAACAAATACCTCGAGGGGGGCAGAAACCTGATCCAGACCAGACCTGAGACACAGCACATTCCCCCAGAACCAAAACACTACCTGGAGATCAGCGAGGGACCCTGTCCCCCGGCCTCGGGGCCCCGGCTCAGACCAGGAACAGAGGAGAGCTACGGCAATCTCCAAGGATCAAACACAGGAATCCTTCCAGCATACCTCCCTGTGTGAGAACGTGGTGTGAGAACGTGTGTGAGAACGTGTGTGAGAACGTGTGTGAGCAGCATCCACAGGCGGCCCCGCGGAGCCAGGACCCCGAGCTAGACCCGAGAAGACTCCAGCTTACAAAACCATGGGAGGAGGTTTGGGTTGGACCAGGATGAAAGCTCCGGAACTTATGAGACCTGACAGAGTTCAGAGCTCTCTGGGAGTGTGTGTGAACCTGTGTGTGTGTGTGAACCTGTGTGTGTGAACCTGTGTGTGTGAACCTGTGTGTGTGAACCTGTGTGTGTGAACCTGTTTGTGTGGATCTGTGTGTATCTGTGTGTGTGTGTGTGAGGAGGAAACGATGAAACAAGGAGGGTAAACAGATTTACAGATTCAAACAGTCCTCTATAAAAACCTACAGATTACTCCATCAGTCTCATCTTCAAGTCTCACTCTGTAGCCATGACGACCAGGAGCAGCCAGCAGCCACGTGTGACCTGTTAAAGTCTCAGTCTGACTCCACGACCTCATAAACCCCCCACAGAGAGAGAGAGGGAGAGAGAGAGAGACTCTGTCTCTGACTCTAACCTGTCACCATTTAAGGACATATAAACATGTGACCCTCCATCACTTCCTGTTCTCCTCTGGTTCTGTATTTTGTCTTTAATGTTAAATAAACGGTGGTGCTTCATGAGGAGCCGTCTGGAGTTTTTGTTGAACCCTTGATCATATTCACTCAGTCATTGATCATGACAGATGACAGAGTGAAGGGTGACTCCTCCTCTCCTCCTCTCTGTGTTCGTGTCCTGGTTATGGTCACAGCTGCTCTTTAGAGGATGTTTTTTTATGGATACTGAGCAGTTTTAAAGAACGGTTTCTGTTTGTTTGTTTGTTTTGTTGTGTGGAGCCGAAGAAGACGAGCAGACACTTTGTGAAGGCTGATGGAGACCTGAGTGACGGCTCTGAGCTCAGGTAAATAAAGTGTGTCCTGTTTGATTCAAATCAATAAATAAACTGTCATCAGTGAAGCTCAGAAACTTTCTGAGAAACAACAATCTGATAAATCTGCTAAAAAAAACATAAAATCACAACAATCCAAAAATAATTCAACAACAACCATCAGACAGAAACAGGTGAACAAAGTGATCAGTGAGCCGCCTGACAGCACAGGACGGAACAGTGTGAGCTGGAGTCCAGACCACCAGGTGAGACCACCAGGTGAGACCCCCTGCTGCTCGGCTGAACCAAGGCTCAAACATCAAGACAAAGAGCAGCACCGCCCCTGTCCTGTCCTGTCCTGTCCTGTCCTGTCATTCAGACAGCAGACACAGCCCCCCCCTCCCTCTCTCCCCCCCAAACAGAGAGTCAACACGGCGCTTGTTAAAGTCGACCCTCTTAAACTGACTCCATGGAGGCTCCACACAAAGAGCAGGAACTTCACCACAGCTCCGCTCTGATCTGCACCTCTCACTCTCTCACTCTCACTCTCTCCCTTTCTCACTCTCTCAATCTCTCACTCTGCTCCTCTCTCTTTGTTTCTACACGAGTCTGAAATACTTTAAAAAACTGCTGAACAAAAAAACAAAAACCAGGAGAGGAACTCATTTTATCCTGCTGAGAGAAGAGAGAGCGAGAGAGAGAGCGAGAAAGAGAGAGAGAGAGAGAGAGAGAGAGAGACAGAGAGGGCACGAGGCAGCATTGAAACCATCATCATCATCATCATCATCACACCAGCTTCAGCCCCAGACTCGGTTTCCTCCCTGTGCTGGGCTCATCAGGCTCATCAGGCTCATCAGGCTCATCAGGCTCATCAGGCTCTGACTCCGCCCACTTTCACAGTCTGCAGCCCCCTGCAGCTCTGGGGGGTACGTCAGGACCAACCATGCGGTCTGGGTAAGAATCAGGTTGCATTGTGGGATTGTAAAGCAGGATGAAATGAAGCAGCAGCCCTCAGGGAGAGAGACTGAAACAAAGTGAGCGAGCAGCTGGAGGGTCGCCTGAAACACGCCTAAAACACGCCTGAAACACGCTGAAACATGCCTGAAACACACCTGAAACACACCTGAAACATGCCTGAAACACGCCT
>CM061156.1:614591-734591 GCA_030710495.1 Labroides dimidiatus
ACACTGAGCCTCTGAGGGAGTGTGTAAATACACACAGGGAGGGTGTGAGCAAGGCATTACATGTTGAGAACAGATTCCTACAGGACGACACTCACCCTACAGTCTGTAACACAGCATCACATCAGACACCCTGTGAGGAGAGGAACCTCTGAGTGCTGCTTAACACACACCTGTGTGTGTGTGTGTGTGTGTGTTTGTGTGTGTGTGTGTGGGACAACCATTTATTTCTGCAGCATTTAAAGCGTGTGTATTCTGCTTCCTCACACCTTAAACATGGATCCAAAGTCTCGTCGCTGCACGTTCAGACTGAGCGCGTGCAGATCTTCAGACCTCCACATGTTCTCAGTCTGTGTGATTAAAGGACGTAGCCTCTGTGACACCACCCGTCTGTTTCTGAAACAGATATCTGAAGCAAACGGACGGGGCGGCCATATTGGAAATGAGGCGGGCTTTGAGTCTCCACAGTAACAGCCATAGGACACCGGGCAGTCACATGAGCTGAGCTGAGCCTCTGATTGGACGAACTGGTGATCTAATATTGTCTAAACTGCAGCGTTAAAACAAAAGTTCACCCTCGTACACTGTGTGCTGTTAGTGAAATCAGTGACTCAGACAGGAGAGATTTTTAGTTCCAGGCTGTAAACATGTTTATTTCTGTCTTGGTGTGTTTGTGACTTCCTGTCCCTCTGGAGCCTCAAGAGGACACTCAGGGAACTGCAGATTTTAACACTTCAGCATGACACTTTGAGGAGCAGGGCCTCAAACACCAAGGTCTGCCCTTAGCTCCACCCTCCAACAGGCCTCAAGAGGCCAATCAGAGTGAAGGGGGTTTGTGTTTCAGACAGGCTGAAATAAGAGTTTACTGAAACAGCAGAGAGAGGAGAGCGATCAGAGGGCACCAGAAGGAGAGAATGAAAACAAAACAAACTCAACTCTCTCTTTAAGCCTGAGCCACAGAGGATACACCAGAGAGAACTTCATCAGAGTCTCAGTCCTGGATATAAGCGCTGGTGTTGTCTCTGTCCCCTGCCTCTGTGTGTGTCAATGATAAAATTATGGGATTAAATTAAAATTAAAGTGTTGGAGTACAGATGGCCTAATGGTCTGGGTTCCACATGGTAAAAACCTGGGTTCAAGTCCAGCCTGTGGTGGCCGTCCTGCAGGTCACTGCTCTGTCCACCGTCCTGTCTGTCTCTGTCCACCGTCCTGTCTGTCTCTGTCCACCGTCCTGTCTGTCTCTGTCCACCGTCCTGTCTGTCTCTGTCCACCGTCCTGTCTGTCTCTGTCCACCGTCCTGTCTGTCTCTGTCCACCGTCCTGTCTGTCTCTGTCCACCGTCCTGTCTGTCTCTGTCCACCGTCCTGTCTGTCTCTGTCCACCGTCCTGTCTGTCTCAGTCCCTGCCTTTAAAATCTGTCTCTGACTGATCTTAGACTCGGTCTGTGTGTCAGTGTGTCAGTGCGTGTGAGGACCAGAGTAAAGCGGGCTCATTACCTCCTCCTGCGAGGCGTAGTGAGGGTCTGCAGGGTCCACTGACCAGTAGCAGTAATCAAAACAAAACTCCAGAAGCTTCTCTCTGGAGTCCATGGCACCGTCTGAGCGCCCGTCCAGCTGTGAGGAGGAAACAGAGGAGGGATTATTATGAGCACATTACACAGCATGTAACTAACACACACACACACACACACACACACATTGATTCTGAGCCCTGTTAGACTGAACACTGGATTCAAACCATCCTCCATGATAACAAAGTCCTGACAGGCAGAGCAGAGGTCCTACAGTTTTTCCTTACGACGCCGCTGGGCTGAGACATCCTGACCAGGCTGTTTCCACTCATCAGCCATCAGCCAAGCATCCTCACTGCGTCAGCACTGAGCAGCTTTCTGCTTACAGGCGCTGGATCCTGAAGAGCAGCATGGGGACCTGCCCGGGCCGCACACCTCTTCTGAACCACTGAACCACTGAAGCACTGGAGCCTGAAGCCTGTGAGGCTGAAGCCTGTGAGGCTGAAGCCTGTGAGAGCTCTGTTCAGTCCGTCACACTGAATGAAGCAGGTGAACACAGGGCAGCTCTGATCACTGAGGGTCTCAATCTAAAGTCAAAGGCAGCACCTGTAATAAAGGTGTTGTTCCACACCTCAGTCATCACCTGTACCAACAGGAACTAATGAACCGGTTCTCTGTGTCAGTGCAGAGGGGGGGTCTGACTCAGAGGAGCCACCTGGCCCCATCTCACCTGGATTAAAGTCATCCTGGAGCCACAAAATCTACTTTACCTTCACAACACAGACAACACATCAAACACAGCAAACACAGCAAACACAGCAAACGCAGCAAACACAGCAAACGCAGCAAACACAGCAAACACAGCAAACACAGCAAACACAGCAAACACAGCAAACACAGGGTTAATTTACTACATGATCATCAAAGCAGGAAGTTTTAATCAGTCAAACTGTGGAATTATAATACTTGAATGTGGAGCCATAAATCAATAATGTTGCTCGACTCATCATGTGCTGTTTGCTCATTTCTTGCCACATCTCAAACATGTGGATTAAGCCGACACGTTGGCAGTCAGATGAATCCATCCACTCAGAATAAAATCTGCATTTTCTTCCAGATTTGTCTCCTCGTTGGTTCAGTTTCTTACCAGGGGGGTAAAACCTGAGGTCAGCCTCAGGTCAGGGGGGGGAGGTGTTGATGTTGTAGGAGGTGAAGCAGAGAGGTGGCTTTACCTCAAGATTTGATGAAAAGTTCAACAAAACATTGAATCAGTCACTTTGATGTTTTTAACATCAGACTTGAGGAGAGGATCCTTCATCCAGTCTGTGCTTAAGACCACACGTCTCTCGTCCAGATGAAGAACCGGTTCAGTCATAGAACCCTTCTCTCCTTTGACTGAGGCTTTAAGGGACACTGAGCTCTGAGCATCAGTTGTGTCCACAGCAACCGGCTCCTCTGAAAGCCTGACCGTTTAACCCCTCAGCACGTTCAGGACGTCCAACAGTGGACCTTCCAGAGGAGGGACTAACCAGACCAACAGAGTCCAGCAGAGCTCCATCCTCCGATGACAGAGTGTCAACCTTCATCATCCTCGTCTCTGTGCTGTCTCAAACTTTCTTTACAGCTCCTCTTCCTGCTGTGTGTTGGTTAGCCTCCAGTTTATGGTCCCTTAAAGTCAGTTTTCTCTCTCAGACTCAGATCCTCTAAAAACTGTCCACTTTCCATAAATAATCCCTCCAGAGACGCAGAGCAGCGTGGAGTCCTGGTCCCCCTCCGTACAGAGGGAGGCCACATGTGGTTGGTCCCTGTCACTCTATCTGTAACAGACCCTCTCCTCTCCTCCTCTCCTTCTCCTCCTCCTCCTCCTCTCCTCTTCCTCCTCACCTCCTCCTCCTCTCCTCTCCTCTCCTCTTCCTCCTCTCCTCCTCCTCCTCTCCTCTCCTCTTCCTCCTCTCCTCCTCCTCCTCTCTTCTCCTCTCTCCTCCTCTCCTCCTCCTCCTCTCCTCCTCCTCTCCTCCTCTCCTCCTCTCCTCCTCCTCCTCCTCCTCTCCTCCTCTCTCCTCTCTCCTCCTCCTCGCTCTCAGCTCTCTGAGTGTAAACTAACTGCTGGGACCAGGTCTTCAGAATCAGGATTGGGGTGACGTCAGAGTTCCTGTGAGCTCCTCTGAAGAGGTTTCATCAAACCCACAGAGCTCCATCATGACATGAACACGGAGTCACATGTTCCAGGCTGAAACCAGGCAACCAATCAGAGAAGTCCTTTCAGACCAGCTGACACAGCAGGTTGGAGAAAGTGTCGTCTGACGCTGTAATTGTTCCCAAATGTGTAGAACAGAGTGGAACAGAGTGGAACCCTGAACAAATCAGGGGAACAGAAACGGGTCCTTCAGTCTCAGAGGACCTGGGCCCAGAGGAACCCTCAGACCCTCAGCTGGGTCCTCATATATAAACAGAGTCAGACCTGTTTGAGGTTCAGAACAACATGTTTGACAGGAAGAGTCTCAGTCTGGATCCAAGACTGCCTGAGTCCAGCACGGACCACAAACAGCAGTAAGAGACCAGCAGCTGTAAACATCCTGTTTGAGTGATAAAAACCCGAAACCAGACCCACGCCCCTACTGCTACCAAACACAGACCCACAGACCCACGGACCCACAGACCTATAGACACACAGACCCACAGACCTATAGACACACAGACCCACAGACCTATAGACCCACAGACTCACCTTTACATTCCGGATCTTCAGGAACTTGTCCTCCACCTGCACGGCCAGCCGTCCTCCATCCACAGCCTCCCTGTGACAAAAGCAGATCATTCATGGCTCACATTAACACCACAAACTACACACAAAGATCTCAGGGGGTCACTGAGGTCTGATCAGAGTCAGCTCCAGATGCAGACCAGACAGGGGTCTAACAAAAGTGTCCCCTCAGAGTCCAGTCTGAGCAGGTCTGAAGTCTTTCTGCAGGTCTAAGTGAGGCCTGTCCAGATGCATTAGAAGCTGTTCCCCTGAACTAACAGCCGTCACATGACAGCTGACACAATGAGCCTGTGTGTGTGTGTGTGTGTGTGTGTGGGGGGGGGGGGGGGGGGGGGGGGGGTGATGGGATTCAAATGAAAACAGACCCCAGAGACTTCCTCTGCAAAGACGGCCTGGGTCCAGTCCACAAGAGCACCCACGTCCAGTGTGTGTGAGAGTGTCTGTGTCTGTGTGTGTGTGTTATCAGGGCCAGTGTATGTGTGTAAAACAAGGTCAACTCAGCAATGTGAGCTGCAGCAGCTGGACTGAGCTCATCTGATGCAACACATGTGAAACTGGAGGCAATCACAACACGGCGCCGGGAGAGCTTCGATCTCCAGGAGCGATAATGACGGCGAGTACTGCTGCAGAGCCAGAGCCTCGCTGCGCCGCCATGCTGGGTCAGGGGGGGGGGGGCGGTGGGGGCTGCTGTAATCGTCAGCTCCAGCAGAGACCCAACCCAAAACCACCGAGCTTCAATCTGAGGCTCAGAGGGGCATGAAGGAGACGAGGTCTGAGGTCGGAAAATAGAACGCCTCGTGAAAAACGGTTCTGATGCAGACCTGCGGTGAGTAATTACACGGTGTGGGCGTGTTTCCTCCACATGTGAGGCTGCTCTCAGTGTGAAAGGGTTAAACCATCCCTCAGACATCAGAGGAAGAACAGGCGTCCCTGCTTCCAACAGGAACAGAGGACAGTTACAGTCTGACCCTGGACCAGGAAGCTCAGATTTGCATGACAGTGAACGTTATGGAGAGGAAATGTTTTTGTTATGCAAACGAGCAGGAAGACAGTGAAAGATTCATTGTGCGTCCTGCAGAGCCTGAATAATGCTTTGTTATGGGGCCGTGGTGGCCTCAAAGATCCTGCAGGGCCTGAAAATGAACCTCACTCATATGAACTTCATCTGAAACCCTTCAGAGCTGCAGTCCAGCATGTTGGAGCAATCTGCAGCTAACGCAGAGGGGGAGCACAGACACTTTACGGCCTCCTGGTGCTGCTCTGCTACTTAAAGAGCAGATTTCACTGCTCAGTAAAACCAGAGGGAAACTATTTCCATAAAAGCCTCTCAGCGAACAAAGCACACGCTCACCCAGAGCCAGTTAGAGAGGATTAGGCCTGTTGTGTGTATCAAACCGTTTAGAGCGCCTTAGAAGTATTGCTGACAATTGATTACGTGTTGAACAGAGAAACACTGCAGCACACAAAGGTCTGATCAGTATTAGTGGACTTAATCTGCTCTCCATTATTTACACTCCACGGAGTAAAGCATTAACTCCTGGATCATTAACTTTACATTAAAACACTCGGTCTGAAGAAAAGTCGTCAAAATGTGCTGAAACTCAAACGTATAACTTTATAGATCCTCAGGTTTTCAAACAGCAGGTTACATCAGACTGAGGTGCAGGGGTGTAGTGGTCCCTTGAGAAGTGGGTCTACTCTAAATTTTCACCTTTTTTTTAAGTAGTACAGAAAAAAAGACGGTTGACATGTAAGCCTGCTCTATTTACCCCAAAATCTGTCATTTCTACTTGCTCACAATTATCATGGCTTAATTAGATAAACGGTAAATGGACCAGTACTTATATAGCGCTTTTAGCTGTTCTGACCACTCAAAGCGCTTTACACTGCTAGGTTCATTCACCCATCCACACCCTGATGGTAGAAAGATCTATCTATTATAGACCATCAGTTCTTTAACTACCACATTCATACCCATTCATACACCACTGACCAACAGTGGGAGCAATTGGGGGTTCAGTGTCTTGCTCATGTAATCAACTTCAACTTCTTTATTTAAAAGGGGACAGCGCAATTTCATAAAACACAGGATTACACAAGGTTAAAAAAGCCAGAATTAGCCAAAAGGCTAGTTTTCATCTGTAGTCCCCTGGCCATGGTGTAAAACAGGCAATAAAATACATTTTTAAAAATGAATGAGAGAAAAATAAAAAAAAATAAAATATAAATAAATAAATAAATAAATAAATAAAAAGGAAAAGAAACAAAGAAAAAAGGAAAAGAAACAAAGAAGAGAGAAAGAGAAAAAAAGAAAAAAGAAAAAGAAAAAGAAAAAGAATATAATACATAAGAGAACACTTACTTTACAATTTAGAGAAAATACATCACAACATATGTGACTGCAGGAGCTGGGAATCGAACCCTCAACCTTACGATTGAGAGAAGACAACTCTACCACTGCGCCCCCAGGAGCAGTTTGTAGTTACTACTGGTCACACAAGCAGAATGGATGAATGTAAAATGTGTTTATCATGAGGCAAACATGGTGTTTCTGTTATTTTTTGAACATTTATTTAAATAAAACACTTTAAATCTGAAGTTGACGATTCATTCTTGTTCATATTTACGGAGCGGTTCTCCTGGATGCAGAGCGACTGCAGCTCCGCTTTGGCCGCTTTGGGGGAGAAGCTGCGGTTCGGCTGCTACGGCTACTCTCACGGCATCTAGCTAGCATCAGGGTAACGTTACCCTAACGCTACCCAAGTAACGTAAAAAGGGTAATCGGAGAGTTAGATATTACTGAATGGTGTGCATTTAGAAGTGGGTATACTCCGTATACCTGCGTATACCCTCGACTACACCACTGCTGAGGTGTGTCTGAAACGTGTGGATTTCAATCGGTCAAATTTACCATCAAGTGTAAAAAATGCTTCTTGGTAAAGATGAGTTTGATCTGAGAGAAACATAAAGCAGAAGCAGATCATTCAAGGCTGAGGAGAAACTTTATCTGCTGTACAGTACAGTCTGATTTCACAGAGAAAAACTTCATTCAATTAACTCTAATAAGCAAGCAGGCAGCAGGTCATCACGTGACGCTCTGAAAAAGAGTCTGAACACTGAGTATCTGAGCTGTCAGCCAATGAGATCACAGGAAAACTCTCTATACTATATAAACACTTGGCTGTTTGAAATCCTGGGTTCTAAAGCGAGCAGCGAGCTCCAGCTGTGAGAAATGAAGCCGTGCAGGAGAGCCACAGACTGCAGTTCTTTGAGTGACCACTAGAGGCTGGCTGCAGAAAGAGCAGAGACCACATACACACCAAGCCAAACGGCCTCGTTTAAAAATGTCTCACATGCTGCACGGAGGCGGTTTAGAAGGCAGTAAGATCACAAGTTTGTCCAATCAGAGGCGCAGCTCAGCTGACTGACAGCTCTGGTGTCCTATAGGTGTTAGTGAGGACGCTCAAAGCCCGCCTCTTTTCCAGTATGCCTGTTTACTTCAACATGTGTATCAGAAACAGATGTGATGTCAGAGTGACGTCACAGAGACCATTTATACTACAGTCCATCCCTTAAAGTGTCTGTACAGAAAGTTCAATCAGGTCAGTTTTGGCGCCACCTGTAGACTAAATCTGATGATGTGTAGATTTACCAAATTTATAAAAGTTAAAAGAGAAAATAAAAAAACTAGTTTCACCTGATTCCTAAACCTCATATCACTGTTAGCCTAGCACTGCTCACTGTTACTAGAGAGAGAGAGAGAGAGAGAGAGAGAGAGAGAGAGAGAGAGAGAGAGAGAGACTCTCACTCTCTCTACTGACAGTAACAGTTGTCATTAAACACATGTGGTCCACTTTATCACTAAAGCTAACCTGTTAGCTTCGCTTAATGTTCGTCTTTCTGTCTTTTCTAGCTCTACATTAGCTTTCTGTTAGCTTTCTATTAGCTTTCTGCTAGCTCTCATAGAAAACAGTGAAGTTCACTGTTTGTGTTAAACTGGTTAAACTTACAGCAGCCGTCACAGGACAATGGGAGGCGACAGCAGCAGTGACACAAACTATGGAGGCACTTTGAGTGTTCAGCTCCGGTAACGTTAATCTGTGTATCCGTTAAATTAGCCTAAAGTTAACTAGTTAAGTTAACTAGCAGCGGTGATTAAAGCGAACTTCTGTTCGAACTTACCTCGCGTTAGGGGGGCGAACTCGAACTGCAACTTTAACGTTTGCCATGTTAACGATTTGACGCTCCTCTCAGCGGTTCGCCACCTGTGAGCAGCGGGAAAAGAACTCCTCTCCGGGCATGTTGAGTCCTCGGTAGAGTTATCCGGTACAAGTCAGGAGCGGGTGGAAACAGTCCAGCCACCCGCTGCTGGAGTCATCTCCGCCGGGCTCTGTCCGTGGGATCAACCGCCCTCCGAGTCTCCACTCCGGGCTGAGCAGGAGTCAAACTTCCTGCTGCAGGCAGAGGGAGGAGAGGGAGGAGAGGGAGGAGAGATGCTGCTGGATCCTCCTCCTCCTTCACCAAATTTACATCCTTTACAGCATGTCTGTTATTATTCAAACCCACCAAACACTCCGAGCTTTAACTGTGGTCTGTGATCAATAACATGATTTCAGATGAATCCCCACAGCTGCTCAATAACCTGAATTAAAGTAGTTTTAACTGATACAGCGCTGCTTTAAATGGTCATAATAAGACGATATGTAGGAGCTATTTAGTGTTTTTTCTTTGTTTTGTTTAGAATTTAGTTTAGTGTTTAGATTTATACTATTTTTAAATCAATTAATTTTGATTCAATTATGATTACTTTTTTTGTTAGTATCCAGTAGTTTATCATTCCTTTAGTTTGGGTGTTTTGTTTATTATTGTTTAATTTGGGCACGGTGGCACTACAGGTTATATAGGTAGGCGCACGGTAGGGACCAGCATGCACCTGGGTGGGCAAATGGTTTTTAACTGGAGCGACAGAGGCACAGGGATTTTTCCTTTGTTCTGTGTTTGCCTGATTTCTGGTTGAATAAACCACGTTTTTGTAAAAAAAAAATAAATTGGACCTTCGTTTGGACCTTACGTTTTCCCCATCCGTGTACACCACAACCCACGGTGCAAGAGTGGCCTTTGAGGATTTTAATAAAGAGTTTGTTTGAAAGTTTTCGTTGCCTTTTTTGTGGACAAACGGCCACTACACAATATAATTATATAAAAAAAAGACTATGATGAAAACCATCAGTAAAGAGTGTGATCTGTTTTAATCCAGCCCTTTCCTGAGTCTACACCATTCATCATTTTGGAGTTCTGAGAATTAAAAACAATTTAAGGACATCTTCTGGTAAGGAAGCCTGGAGAGGTCATAATTAAGTGCGTTCCATTTTCTTAAATCAATGTATGAAGCGCTATCATTCCGAATCATGAAGTTATCCTTTTATTGTTCTTATTGCTGATGATCAGTGTAACAAACAAAGCTATGACGTCAGAAGGTCTCTGTGTCTAACAGAGATGAGCAGAACAAAAACAGACAAAAGAGCTTAAAAAGCTTAATAACTGGTTATTATTCTGTTGTTACATGACTTCATTACTGTCAGTAGTTACTCTTTGTTTTATCTGTACTGTATTTAAAGCGACAGTAATCTTCCTCTGGGATAATTAAAGTGTCTTTGACTCTGATTTAAATCAAACATTTCCAGAAAACTGTCTCAGGATATCCAGATAAAAAAGGTTTGTTTTCTCAAAGTGGAGAAATAAGTGAGCCGAGATTTAAAATAAATAAATAAATAAATTAACCCCTTATGTAAAGAAAATGTAAAGAAAAAAAACAGTATTTAATCCTGACCTCTCAGGGCTTCCGTACCCATGTGCATTAACTGACATCATCTTGTTACTTCTCTGATCGTCTTCCTTCTCTGCAGCTCGCTCTGTGTTAAATAAAGTTTTTCTCATTCTTTGTTTGTTTGTTTTAATAAATGAATGAGTCACAAACCTGCCAAAGAAAACCTCCATCAGATTCACCCACAGTGAAAGCAGTCACCACCCACAGCCTTTGAACAGCTACATCTTTATTGTTGTGTTTATTTTATGTCGACATAAAAATAGTTGAGTTTAAAAGCAGCAGGGAGACGGCGGCCGTTCAACGTGAACTAAAGGAATTCATGAGCGCAGCGAGGCGTTCATGAACGAACTCATGCAGTCACGAGTGTTGGAGGTCGAAAGGCAGAGAGTCAAAGTGCTTCACTACAATCAAGACGTTAATTCAGAGTTCATTAAAACCAACAGTTTCAGTCTGTTACAGTCTGAACACACAGCGCAGCAGATCCACGGTTTGAAATAACGGTCTCTGGATTCTTCAGGCAGGAGGAGCTTCAAGGTTTCACACCGACAGCAAAGAGGCGCTGAGCAGCGGAGGCAGCCGTCACCTCACAGGAGAGGAACAGAGTGAGCGAAGAGAGTGATTAAGGAGCAGCTCTGATAGAGAACAGCTGTTCATCCAAAAGTTTGAGACTTTCTGGAGACAAAGACTGAAAAAAGTGAGAGGAAACGCTGCGGTGGACAGAGAGAGGACAGACACTGAACACACTGAGCTATCAGCGTCATGTAGCGCCCTCTACTGTCTGTTTTGAGACCTGCAGCCGGTCCATGTGGCTCTGCAGCTCAGCCAGAGGCCCCTGAGGTTTAACACGCTGTGACTGCAGCTGAAATTTTTCAATCAGCTCCTGAAATGAGACAAAAAGCAGAGAACAAAGTGAGCAGGAGACAAAAAGAGGTCAGAAGGGAGGTGAAGGAGAGGACTTCAAAGGGAGGCCTGATGATGAGCTCACCGCGGGCAGAGACAGGTCTGTCAGCTTCCTCCAGTGAGAGAGGACCTCCTCCTCGCTCAGGACTCCTCCGTCCACCAGCTTTCTCACCAGAAACAGGTAGCTGTTCCACTAAAGACAGAAAGGTGCGTCACAAAGGTGAAAGATGGAGTTCAGCCTCAGTGAGGTGCACGAATGAACCCGCATGCAGAGAGCTGGTTCTCCTGTCAGACCTCCTCTGACTCTTTACTGTTAGATGTGAAGTTTGATGTTGATGCACGACATGAAACAAGCTTCAGCTCCAGGTGGAGAGCTCTGGGTGGACGTACCTCGGTGTCAGCAGCCTTCAGCACAGCAGTGACCGTCAGCGGGGTGAAGAGCAGGTGGAGCGGGGCGGAGGAGCAGCAGTCTTCCTCCCACAGCTCAGCAAGCTGCTCCAGCAGCCTCCTGACAGGAGACTCTGACCCTGAACCAGGACCCACAACCAGCCCGTCACCTGAGAGAGGCAGCACCAGCAGCTCTGCAGACACTGAGCAGGTAACAGGACACCTGGATCTCATTATGCAAAGACTTTAAGGTGCTTCCATCAGAACAAAGAGACTCAACACGCTGCATGACTGCAGGTCTTACCCAGTCTGCAGGCCAGCAGCACAGAGGAGGTCACCAACATCTGGTCTGACACCACCGTGGAAAACTGGGTGAGGAGAGAACAGGAGCAGAGTGAGTCCCCGTCCATGAAGTGTGTGCTTTAATTTCCCCTCTGTGTGTGTGTGTGTGTGTGTGTGTGTGTGTGTGTGTACCTTCCTGCAGGCCAGCGTCTCTCTGACTCTCTGCAGCAGAGTTTGGATCTGAGGGCCGCTCGGCAGCTCTTCATCCGTCCTCGGGCCGACTGCAACACTCAGCAGCTCCTGTGTTTAGAGGAGGACTGAGCATCATGTCTTCAATCATCTCCAAACCACCACACACTGACCTGACGGGACTGTTTTTACAGCGTAAGGATTTAAAGAAGCTTCTTCTACCTTCATCTCGATGAGGACGTCAGAGGGCAGCGACGCGCCGTGGCTGCAGTGAGCGGGGCAGGACGTCGCTCTCTCACCCCCTTGCTTCCTCTTGGGAGTGGTGGAGCGATCGTGGGGGACCAGGTCGTCCACGTCCCCGGAGTCTGGAGCTGCTGGGCCTCCCACAGCCTTCATCACACGATCGTACCTGCTTTTCCACTCGCGCCTTATCAAGGCTGAAACATGAGGAGGGAAGCTGCAGGTCATCGGAGTTCAAACCAAGAACATTTAACAAAGAGCTTTAAAACGTATTTAAAGAGCATGAATATAAAGTTTAACCTCAAAAGAAGAAAACAAGCTGAGAATCTTCAGAGAACCCTCAGGGTGAGGTTAGGGTTAAGGGTTAGGGTTAGGGTTAGGGGTTAGGGTTAGGGGTTAGGGTTAGGGGTTAGGGTTAGGGGTTAGGGTTAGGGTTAGGGGTTAGGGTTAGGGTTAGGGGTTAGGGTTAGGGGTTAGGGGTTAGGGGTTAGGGTTAGGGGTTAGGGGTTAGGGTTAGGGGTTAGGGGTTAGGGTTAGGGGTTAGGGTTAGGGTTAGGGGTTAGGGTTAGGGGTTAGGGTTAGGGGTTAGGGTTAGGGTTAGGGGTTAGGGGTTAGGGTTAGGGGTTAGGGGTTAGGGTTAGGGGTTAGGGGTTAGGGTTAGGGGTTAGGGGTTAGGGGTTAGAAAAGAGCTGAAGGCTGCAGACAGAGCAGAGTACCTGTGATGTTAGCAGACAGCCAGCTGCAGGCTTTCTCTGCTGCCAGTCGTTTGGTGATGTTTTCAGACGTCTTCAGGACCTGCAGAGGAAAACAAGCACAGAGCAACACGGAGACATGAAGACACGCGTGTTCACAGACAGAAACCTGTCAAACTACAGGCTACAGGAGGGGCTTCATGCTAGGGTTTAATCCCGGGACACGGGATTCCCGGGAAATCTGATAAAAACAGTTTCTCGATTCCCGGGAAAGGATGTGTCGGGAAACGGGAAAAAAAAAGAAATGGCGCCTCTATTACAGTGTTACGGTAATGTTAATGTAGGCTGCGTTGCTTCACTGTAGTTACGGTAACACAGAGACTCGCTTATGCAGCAGTAGCCGCTGGCAGCTGCAGCCCTGTCTGTTGCAGTGTGCGTTGCGCACTGTGCCGTGTTTTTTTCATTTAGTTGAAGTTGTAAGCTCTGTGTCTGTAAAACAGAAACATATTCCTGCTCTTATAAAGAAAAATTTAGTTAAATACAAACTCCAATCGTTAATTATTTCCGTTCGCAGAAATCTCAACAGCCACAGAACAGACTTTGGTTTAAAGTGATGGTTGAGGGAATCCTTGAACGGGTTACTGCAGCAGATTTCATTAGTTTATATAATCGAGCTGTAATCTGAATCATTAAATGGTCGACTTTAATAATTTATATGAAGCAAAAATTGCCGCCAGGGTGTATTTTTCTGTTGCAGCGCGATGCTCAGTTATGTGCTGTTTTCTTTCATTTAGTGTAACCTCTAGGTGAGGTGTTAAAGAAATACGCCTGCCCTTTGCTTTTTGCTGCGTAAAGCTTTTCAGAAGATCACTTACAGACGACGTGTTTGGCTTTTCACAATTAGCGTTGCAGCAGATGTGACTCCTGAGTCCTGACATGCACGGAGCTCTCTTTCATCATTCATAGCCTGTGCTGATGGACAAAAACTGTGTTCCTGCGCCCTAATCATGATAAATATAACGTGCAAAAAATGTCATCTTTGGATTGAGGAACAAATTGGCAAATTGGCTTAGCTGCAAAAAAACGAAAACAAAAAAAAACCAACAACACGCAATTTTTCGGGATTCCCGGGAAATTAATTGTATTTCCCGGGATCTGATCCCTCTAACTTTCGGGAAAAATATTAAACCCTACTTCATGCTGCATGTGTTTCTGTGTTCTGGCAGTGCATGATGTCTGCAGGACTCACAGCTGGAGACGTCTCATCAGGGAGCAGAATTCGGATAGCTTCCGGACTCTTCTCACTGCAAAACCTGCAAAACAAACGTTAAAACGAGAGCTGACGGTAAGAGGACGAGATCAGAGCGGAGCGGTGGAGGGAAACTCTCCTCATGGCTGCGTATTAAAGGAGTCCTGGTACCTGGTGGCTCTGGACAGAGCCTCCAGCCCTGCAACACACAGCTGAGCACAGATGGAGTCGTTCAGTTTGGACGGGTTTGAGTTCGGTGACTCCAGACCAGCTCTCAGCATCTGCTCGCCCCGCTGCACCAGCTCACTCACCAACGTGGCTCTGAGGGAGGCAGAGAGAGAAACAGGAACCTCAGAGAGCACACGTCAGGTCCAGGTGTGACAGACTGGTCTGATCTGGATCATCTAAACCCTCGGTACAGGTTTCAGCCTAAGTGTGACTCACTTCATGTGCTTCACGGCGTTGGATCCCACCCGCTCTGCCACAAACTCCACGGTGCGGCGCAGCGACGGGGGCTGGTTGTGGAAGAAGGCCTGCTCCAGATCCACCTGTCAGGTTCACGAGACGACTTTAGACATTTACACACAGACAGAGTTCAGTGACCTTTTTACCTCCACCTGCTCAACAACGACCTGAAACATCACAACACGCCAACGAACTTAAACATGAATAAAAACATGAAACCTAAAAGACGCTCAGCCTGAAATGAAACAACTTTTTACTTTTGTTGTTTATTAAAGATGGACTCCACTCTGTCCTCCTCTGGACTCACCTGGAGTTTCTGCTGCGACCTGTTGGCCGTCAGCGTGTCCTTGGGCTCGGCGGACGTGGGAGTGATCTTGCGAATGATTCCTCCGCTCTTGGCCGTGCTCCCGGACACGAAGGCGGCCAGAAGCTTACGGAACTCACCTTGAGCCCAAACACAAGCAGACAGTGATTCTCAGGTAACACTAGAGTTACTATGAGTCAGTGTGGAACAGTGAGGAGGAGAGTCTGATCTGCTCAGAGCCTCATGACTCAGTAAAGAGCTCCACCTGCCCTCAGTCACACAGAGACATGAAGAGAGCGCTCACCCAGAAACGGGCAGCAGGTGTAGAGAAGCTGCTGATCCACCAGAGAGATGCCGTCCTGAAAAACACCAGAACAACACGTCAGCTTCATCCACCGCCTGAAACCTGCAGATCACCTTCATCACACACTTTATTAATAATAATAATAATAATAATTATCATCAGAATCATCAGAATCATCCGGGGCCTGTGATTCAGCTCCTTTATTTGATCTTTATTAACAAACAGGAAGTAAACAAACATCATCTCAAAGACAGGAGACGAAGCGTCTCTCAGTCTTTGTTTTTGAGCCCCATGAACTGAAACACTCTGCTTACGAGTCCTGCAGGGTTGGACACGCCGTCCTCCAGACGGGCCACCTCAGTGAACTCAGAGGTGAAGAAAACGTCTTCAGGAATCACCGGAATCTGCAGGAACAGACGGGACAGATACGGACTGAGACACTCGTCCTCATGACGACGGTTTCTAAACGTCAGGATCAACAGAAAGTAAAGACCTCACAGAGTCCGTCTCACCTGGAAGAGCCAACCCAGAACAGAGACCAGGAGCAGCTTGTTCAGGTAGCACACCTCCTCACACCGACCCAGCAGCACGGTCCTACAGGAGGGAGAGGGACAACACACACACACACACACACACGCTGAGTGAGGGACACCAAACACACACACGGTGTGTGAGACAACAAACACACACCGTGTGTGTGTGAGAGACACCAAACACACACACGGTGTGTGTATCAGGCAGACCGTGTTGTGTGTGTGTGTGTGTGTGTGTGTGTGTGTGTGTGTGTATATGTGTGTGTGTGTGTGTGTGTATCAGGCAGACCTGTACAGCAGCAGCAGTGTCCCTAAAGCCGTCCTGTAGCAGAGCAGAACAGGACCAACGAAGTCCATCATGGACAGGAACTCCACCAGCCAGGGGACGGTCAGGATGGTGCGCCTCTTCCTCACACTGTTAGCCAACACGGAGCAGACGTCCAGCACGGGGACGCTCTGAGGGAGAGAGAGAGAGAGAGAGAGAGAGAGAGAGAGAGAGGTCCTGAGATGGAGACGGACTGAGCTTTGGTTGATCGTCTCTCCTCTCTGAGCTCACCTTGCTGCGCAGCTCCACGGCCGCCTCCTGGAGTTCCCTGGACGGTCTCTCGGCCGTCTGGTAAGGCAGGAAGGAAATGAAGCCCAGGAACTTGGCCAGAAGACGAGCGAGGAGCAGCACAGAGCTGAAGCGCTGCTTCTCGTCCTGTTGAGACGGAACAAGAGAGACGATCACATGCTGCAGGAGTCCAAACAGGCAGAGGGAAAAACTGGAATCTACCTGCTGCTCCATGTCCCCGTCCCCCTCCTCCTCCTCTCCCTCCCTGGTGGAGGCAGCAGGGCTCAGGATGGACACCTCGTCCAGCTGGAGGATCTGCTGACACAGGCTGTCCTGCAGGTGCTGGTTCAGCTGGCAGCTGGTGCACATTACATCAGGTTTGTTAGATCACAGAAAACAGGCGGGAGCTGTCAGCTGATGTTGGTTTGTTTGGTTCAGAGTGGAAACCTGCAGAGTGCAGCCTGCCAGCTCTCAGTCAGGAGGACTCTGGAGGTTAACGGGAACGTTCAGGGTCTGAGTCTGAGCGGACGGATGATCTTACCAGCTGGCCGTCTGCAGAAAGTCCCTGAAGAACTCCTGATGTCCAGGAAAGGATGGAGGAGGACACGGACCCACGACGCCGTGAGGCCGAATGAGACGCTCCTCCAGACGCTTCAGACGGCCCAGGCTGTCTGCTCCCAGCATGCCCAGCAGGTCGGCGTCCGGGGTGTCTCCAGGAGAGCTGTTCACTCGAGGGCCTTTACACATCTGCAGCATTGATTGGTTAATTAATCAATTAATTGATGGTACCAATGACGTGATTCACAGTCTGACTGGTGAGGACGAGCTGCAGCGGTCTACCTGGACGAGCTGCTTCAGGAAGAGCCGGCTGAAGTGGGAGTGGTTTCCTGCAGAGGTCAGCTGGCTCATCATCCCTCTGCACAAACAGAGAGAGAGAGAGAGAGAGAGAGAGAGAGAGAGAGTTCTGACTCACTTCCTCTGAATCCAACAGCTGCAGACGCTCCGGATGTTTCAGCTTCACTCACCTTATCCGACCCCCGAGAGCAGAGTCGAAGCTCCAGCCCGGCTCCTTGTGGAAGTCCTCCCATTCCCGCAAGACCTCGTAAAAAACGTCCCTGAAATCAACGAAAACACCCTGAATGAAAAGGAAACACACACACCATCCACTCCACATCCAGAGGACGGGATGACACACCTCTGTTTCTTAAAGGTGTGGAAGGCCTTATCACTGCTGAAGTTGGACCTGTTATCAGTGGCAGGCTGGAAGGAGACTGAGTGGATGAAGGTGGAAACTGAAGGAGAGAGCTGGAACAGACGAGGAGAGAGAACACACACACACACACATGAGAGAGGCAGAGAGAAGAGCTGACGTCCATTTAACCAACATCATTTAGATCTCACTGATGTGTCGGAGTCATTACTCAGACACTACTGAATCATGTTTCCACAGGTGACTCACCTTTGCTGCGCTCCCGTCCTGAGCCTGAGTCAGACGGTCCCTGAGACCCGGAGAGAAAGACGCCACCCGCTCGTTTTCTGCCAGCAGACGCAGCGTACACCTGTCCAGATGAGCCACCAACCTGCAGAGACCACCGGGTCGATCAAAGCGTCACCTCAAGGTGAGAAACAGCTCTGAGTCCGTAAATCATCCTGAAGCAAACTGAAATCAACTCACTGAAACTGATTCTCCAGAACCTTCACCGCAAAGTACACACAGTTATGAACCGGTCTGAGGTAACACCTGTCCAGGAGCTCTGAGGAGAAGAGACGTTAACATCAGCACGTGTTCCTTCAGACGTGACAACACTAAGACAAGAGGAGGTGATCTGGTCCATGCCTGGATTTACTGCACACAGACTTCCCTGCTCCTCCTGCTCCTCCTCCTCCTCCTCCTCCTCCTGAGGGAGAGCGGAGCGAGACGTGAGCAGCTGCATCACAAAGAAAAGCTCCAGAAAGATGTTTGGCACCAGGTTTTCTGTAAGACAGGAAACACAGTCACACCTCCCTGAACACGCCGTTTGATTCTGCTCTTCCTTCAGGTGACACCGTCACGCCACCTGCTGGCTGCTCACCAGAGATGCAGGTACAGTACAGCTCTGCCAGGACATCCAGCTGCAGAGAAAAGGTGACTTTAGACGGGTCAGGACAGGGCGTCTGCAGATCAGGTGTGACTTTGGATCCTGTCCTGAGCCCTGACTTGGTTGGGGTGCAGGGGTCCAGAGGGGCCTGCAGGGGGCCCTGCTGAGGGGAGCTGACCTGCTGGGCCCTCTTTGATCTGAAAAAACATCAGAGTGAATGAAGGAGAGGAGGAGATGCTGCAGCAGAAACAGAGAGCGACAGAAGAAGAGTATAGAACAGTAACACAGAGCCTAGATCTCTAACACATAGAGTGTGAAACAGGAGAGGCATCATCTGTCTGAGGATCTTACTTCTCCCTCTTCAGCAGCTCCCGCTCCTCCTGCAGGCTCAGAGCCCCGCCTCCACCCACAGACCCCTCCATCAGCTCCACTGATGGGGTGGAGGGTTTACTGAAAGGGGTGGGGGTGAAGCAGGTCTTGGGTTTGGAGTGAGGCCGCTCTGCGCTGACGGGTGTGGGGTTGATCCGTCTTGATGGTTTGGACGCCCTGAAGGAGACCAAACTGTTTAACCACAGATGGAGACGGTGTGTGTGTGTGTGTGTGTGTGTGTGTGTGTGTGTGTGTGTGTGTAAAATGAGCTGGACTCACGCAGGTGAAACAGGCGACGCTCCCACAGGAGGGAAGTCCTCCATGTTGCTTAAGTTGAGCTGCTCCACAGGTGGAGGTGACACCTGCTCACTTATCCTGCCGTGCCCCCCACCTCCACCCCTCCCTGACCTCCTCAGCCCGCTGTCCCAGCGCCCTGTGTCCTCACTGTGATGTCCTCCTCGCCCCCCTCCGTGCCTCCCCTGGCCCGCTCCTGCTGCGCTGCCTCCGCTCCTCCTGCGGCCTTTCTGGGACTGGAGGTTGGGGCTGTGCTGGTGCTCAGGAGGAGACACCATGTAGTCCCCCAGACTGATCCTGTTGCTGTGCCGACGCTCGGAGCCTGCAGGCCTGGAGGCCGGGCTCCATGCTGCGGTAAAGGAGGGGCTGCTGAAGGGGTTAACCCCACTCAGACAGTGGGACCCGGACTGACTGCCTGCATCCCACTCGGCTCCAGGAGAGACAGAGGAGGCGGGAGAAAACAGCTGAACCCTGCTGGCAGTCCGAGAACCGGCTCCGCTGCCCCCAGACCTGCAGCCTCTCCGGTCTGTGAAGCCCTGCTGCTGTGAGGCAGGTCTGGGGCGGCTGGGGGTCTTGGCTGGTGTGGCAGGGCCATGAGTGAGGGCCTGACTGCTCTGGTCTCTCAGGAAATTCAACAGAAAGGGGACAAACTCCTGTTTGTAGACCTTCAGCGTAGGTTGACTGAATGCCAGGCAGTCGTCCCCCTGCAGGAGACAGACAGGAAGACCTCAGAGACACAAATCATCAGAGTGTTACAGGCTGAAACAGCACAGACCAGCAGCTCCGTCTGTACTCAAAGAACCACAGACAGACAGGTCCTGGACCTGTGAACTGACGTCCTGCCCAACAAGGACCACAGTCGCCTCCATCACCTGAGGAGACTGAGGTAGTTTGGGGGGTGTCGGACTTTAATCAGGACCACCTGCACCTCTCTATACAGACTGAACAGACGGGTCAGGAGGTCCAGGTCTGATCTGAACTGTCTCAGGGAAGACCCCAAGAAACACTTCAAGAGCTGGACTCACAGGATTATATAATCCAAAACACTGACACACACACACCTCATTTTACACACTCAGTGTTGATATTACTGCTACTCTCCTGTTTATTTTCTGTCATACTTTCACATCATGTTAATTCATGTTAATTCTTCATTTTTAGACTTTATTATTGCATGTTGCACTCTGTTTCTTTCATTTAAAGCAGATAAATAATCCTTCAGTTCGTCCCAAAATGCAGAAAACTACAGAAACTCAGCAGCAAACAGGCAGCGCGCTGTGCCAACAGGATTATATCAAGAATATATCAACAAAGAACAAAACAAGAAGTTTAATTAGTAAAATGATGTACAGAGGAGTTTAACTACAGTTAATATGTGCCATAAAAACACGCTGTGAAACCTGCACAGACTGAAAACAGAAGGTTTTTTTTAAGCTGCTGTAACAAAGAAATTCTTTTTCTTCTTCTGATATTAAAACAGAGCTTCTGTTCTTTTCTAGATGTTTCCGTCGCACAGGTCAGGAGCCTCTTCTCCCGCCGTTAGCTGAACATGAAGGCGCTCAGCCCTGAGCCGCCACAGTCAGCAGACTGCAGGTATGTTATCAGTGCTGTGTTTCATTTGGTCCTCATGACAAACTCTGAGCTACAAACGTGAAGCTGTGAGTCCATCAGCTCACCGCTAACTGAGCATGCTAACCCTGCAGCTAAAAGTTTGTTTACAGCCAGGTTTAA
This sequence comes from Labroides dimidiatus, assembly GCA_030710495.1. NCBI lineage: Eukaryota > Metazoa > Chordata > Actinopteri > Labriformes > Labridae > Labroides > Labroides dimidiatus. The sequence goes on from CM061156.1 coordinate 635,259, forward strand.
GCTCTGACATCCCATAATACTCCACACGAAAGGACCACCGATCGTGAAACGATCAGCTAATGTGGACCACTTTCACCAGGACTTACTTTGACGGTCTTTAACCAGTCCAGGACCACTTTCAGGTCCACTTTCTGCAGCAACACAGAGTCCAAAAGAGCCGCCATCCTGTGAGGGACAGGGGGCGGAGTAAACGTGTACGTAACATGGACGCATAATACGCGTGACGCAATCGCGTTTTCAAGAACGCTCTTTGTTTTGGTTCCTGTTCATTTCAGATCCCCATGTTCTTATTTTCTGTATCATTATACATGTGTACGAATTCTGTTCATTCAGAGCTCATTAAAAAAACAAACAGATTTATTAAAAATAATTTATTTAAAAAAAATAAAGTCATAAATCCTCTCTTTAGAAAAAAAAACAAACTAGAGTCTCTTCAAGTGCTGTGTGATCTGTGAAAAAAATCTGAGACGTTTATCTTATGAATACATCTTGGATTTATAAAGAAATACTGGAGGAAAATTACATGACAAAAAATAAAACAAAAAAGCTAAGTTTCCTTTAATATTATTATTGATGATGATAATAATAATAATAATAATAATAATAATAATAATAATAATAATAATAATAATAATAATAATAATATGAACGTTTTCTCACACAAATTGTACCATTTTACTCGTTCTTTAAATTCAGATCATTTTAATCAAATATAGTTGCATATCTATTTATATATTTTAAAATTAGTGGTTATCGTTTAAATAAATTATTTACTCAATCATTTTTCTGCTCTTTCAGACCTTATTTTTTAATTTTAGTGTCACATCTTGTTCTCTGTTACTGCTTTGATCTTTAAGTATTTTCTTATCCTGTTTATTTCTTTTTATTTGTTTTAATTTTGTAATCTTGAGTTTTAACATCTTATTTGACCTTCAGTCTTTTCTCATTAAGATCTTCTGATCGCGTTTCCCCAGTTTATTATTATTATTTTTCTGTATGTTCATCACTTTGTGTTACTCTTGTATTGTGTATGAAAGGAGCTATATAAATAACATAATAAGGATATTTGAATCTTAAACTGAATGTGAGGATTTGAACAGTGGGCCTCCTCTCTGTGTGCTGGAGGTGGAAAAAAAAAGGAACACTGTACAAAACTTTAACTGCATGCGGGATGAGTATTTTATTTATAACCAGTTTATAAAAATAAAATACAAAATAATTTTAAACAAAAAAGAAAAAAAAAACACTGTACAGGGCATTGTTATGGTACAAATGATAGATCAACATAAATAATTACAGGTATATACAATGCAAAACTCCCATTTGTTACATTCTTTCCATGAGACTGTACAGGTACATTTCAAAAACATGACAAACGTTACAACACAAAAATATCAACCATTAAAAAATCCCAACGGTAGGAGTCAAAATGATGGATGGGCTGAGAAGCAAATGTTACAATAAATAAATCTGATATAAGTTACAGACATGTGGTGTCATGATGGGGGGAGTGTACCAGTACACACTGAAAGCTCTCATTAGATTCAGCTCTTAAAACAAAGTGTAACAGCTGCATTTGTTCAGTCGGCCTACGAGTATCTGTATCAGCAAATATCAGCAAGCTACGGTAAATATCGCTAAGAGCAGGCCGCCCTACAAAGTAAATCTGTCCTGAAGTTATCACTAGCATCACTACAGCTACACACCACGTATGAGCAATCATAACTAAAGAAGAGATGAGGAGAAATCTGATTATCTTTTTAATCCAGCAGCAGTTTAGTGTTTGTTCGTCCTCTTCAGTCACACCTGTCAGCATATAAGGTACGGTTCTACAAGGTTTATTATTTAAATTATCATTCTGAGTATCTTACAGGTGTATATTAGAAAAGTCTGCACAGCAGTGGAGCCTGGAACAGGAGGATTCAAAGACAGGCTGCTGGCAGCATGAAGGAGACGCACGCTCCTGGTGCAGAGCAGCTTTTACAAACACACGTTGAAAACTGCGAGCTGAACTTCCCCACTGACGGCCCGCACATCCTCACAGCAGATATCTGAGGGATAACCACCAGCAGTGCACGCCCCAGCCCGGCCTAACAGTGGGAACGATCTCCAACACAGACAAGGCTCAGTCATCCCTCGTAACGCACAGAGGGGCAGAGGAGAGGCATTAAGGCGGCTGACTGACTGAACACTGTCTGCCTTCAGGATGAGTCATCACAGCTGCTCCGAGAGGCCAGCGTAGAGCTGGCTCCACATGACCCAAACAAACAGACCCACTTCTATATACACAGAGCAACGCTCCCATTCAACCCCTACACACGGCCCAATGTCTCATAGATAAACCACACACTGCAAAATTTATCAAAATATTTGGCAATGCAATTTATTCAGGGTGTGTCATTCAGGCTATGAGGGTCATTCAGGTCTCAACAGGCTGATTAATATGATGCAAGCGCTTCAAACGCAGCGAAGCCTCCTCAGGTTTAGTGTCTCAGATAGATGCATTGATTCATTGTTAAAAACAGTCTGTCTGACCAATCATTCACAGTCAGTGCAGAAAATAATCACACACCTTCAGACTGCTCAGCCAGCAGGTGAAGGAGCCACAACCTCCAGAGGGGGGAGGGGGGGGCTGTGTCTCTTTTTCACTCACTGTTTTCTGTTTGTGTGTCGAGCATGCAGAGAGAAGCACTGAGAGGAAGCCAGGGTTAATTTACAGTATCTTACAAGCAGAGGAGGAGGAGGAGGAGGAAGAAAGAGAGGAGGAGGAGGAGGAGGAGGAGGAGGAGGAGGAGGAGGAGGAAGGAAGAAGAGGAGGAGGAGGAGGAAGGAAGAAGAGGAGGAGGAGGAGGAGGAGGAGGAAGAGGAGGAGGAGGAAGAAGAAGGAAGAAGAGGAGGAGGAGGAGGAGGAAGGAGGAGGGAGGAAGAAAGAGAGGAGGAGGAGGAGGAGGAGGAAGAAGGAAGAAGAGGAGGAGGAGGAGGAGGAGGAGGAGGAAGGAGGAAGAGGAGGAGGAGGAGGAAGGGGGTGTGTGTTCTATGTTTCAGTGAGTTATCTTAAATCAAATCTGATTCAGTTTCTCTGTGAAGAAACAAAGAGTCAGTATGTAAAAGAACTGAACTGATGGAGAAACAGACAAGAAACACACAGCTACACATGGAAGCATGGAGAGAGAGAGAGAGAGAGAGAGAGAGAGGGAGAAACAGACAGAGAGAGAGAAAGAGAGAAAGAGAGAGAGGGACATATGGCCTCTGTTATCTACTACAAGTTGATGTATTTTACTGTGTGTGTACTGTGTGTGTACTGAGTGTGTACTGAGTGTGTACTGAGTGTGTACTGAGTGTGTGTATACAGGACAGTTAAAGGACCAGTGTGCAGGATTTAGCGCCATCTGGTGGTTATTTTCTTGTAAATCTAAAGCTTCAAATTCTTCTTTGGAAGTCTGAGACCTTCAACCCCTTTCCTCAGTCACTTAGTCCTCCCCAGTCCTCCCCAGTCCTCCCCAGTCCTCCCCAGTCCTCCCCAGTCCTCCCCAGTCCTCCTGTGTTTAGCTGGTCTGGGTCTGGGCTCGTGGTCTCTGGACTCTTGTTAAAAATGTCGTTAATATTCAGATTTATAAACTATGACAGTCTATCTGACTTTGATATCTTCTGGAATAACAGGTGAACTAACAGGCTCCGCCCCCGTTCAGGATGTTCTGACTCAGACTGTAAACATGTAGACATGTCTGCAGACGGCCTCTAGTGGACACTCATGGAACTGCAGCTCATAACTGCAGCATTAACTGAATTTCTGCTCAGCTAAGAAACGACCCAACGTTAACTGGCTGACTGGATACACTGAGACATCAGCTGACCTGCGGGGGAGGGACCAAACACACACGATTTAACAATAATCAAACATGAATAAAGCCCCCCCCCCCCCCCCCCCCCAGCTCTGCTCGCCCCCCCTGAGGAGCATCAGAGGAACTTCTAACGTAGCAGGTCGGTTCGTTATCAGAGGAGGAGACTTAAAGTCCGCTCTGTAAATAAAGGGGAGGAGCTTCATGACTGATGCAGTGAAAAGACCCTCCTAAATCTGACAGACTGGTCCTTTAACATGTTCATCATCAGCTGCTGTCCTCAGGTAAACACCTGCTCAGACCGTGTCTGCTTCAGAGAGGTTGTGATGCTACTGTTCCTTCATGAAGAGCGTTTGTTCAAACCGCCGGCTCACTTCCTGTTCTGGCTCCTCTGACGTTTATAAACAAAGTGAATCCTGGAGCTGCCTGCAGAGCCAAGGCACACGCTGAGACCACATCTGAGACCAGGTCTGTCTGAGACCACGTCTGTCTGAACATCCCCCTCAGTAACACACCGCGTGCTGTTTATCCTGACTCCATCACACGTGACCTTTAGATCCCCTCTCAGCAACAGTAGGCACAAAAAGGTGTGTGTCCTCACACACTTTACATGACTGATTGTACAAAAGGTCAACTTCAGGGTGACCCCTCTGATTCAAGACGAACAGAGCGACACGAGACGGTACATCCACCATCACACGGGCGAGGGCGAGGGCGAGGGCGAGGGCGAGGGCAAGGGTCAGTGCGACGAAGCAGGAAAATAAATATCTGGATAAATACGTCTGTACACAAAGTCTGCCTTTATGCATCTGAAACTCTGCCTGCACACACACACACACACACACACACACACACACACACACACACACACACACACACACACACACACACAGGAGGAACCCAGTCAGCTTCAGGCCTAACGAGGAGGAAGTGAGTCAGCTTCACTCATCGGTCCGAGTGCATCCATAAATACTCGAGTTAGTTTACAGTTTTTATACGATGGTCACATGATCACCAGGTGAGACCAGGATCCAGGTGTCAGCTTCCCTCCTCTGCTCATGTGAGATAAAGGGGTATTCCACTAATTTTACCTGTCACCTGTGAAGGCCTTCGATTGATGAGACATGACTTTATAATGAACTGGAGGTGGGCTTAGAGGGATCTGGGCCTTTAAGTTATTTCGTTGCATGATGGGAAATGTAGGAACCATCATTTTTGCAGCTTTACAGACAAAAATCAGAAAACTTTGAACCTGCTTCACACTTTTTTAACCCTTGCTGGTAACATGTGTTTCTCAAATCCATGGTCGTCATGCAGGAGCTGCTACTGAGGAGTTCCCTGTTTCAGGAATCTGCCAGCAGGAGGAGTGAGAGGCCGAGCTGACGGAGGAATACGGGGCACATCTGTAGTCTGACTGCACAGGAGGACTCAGGTTTTCACCCTGACTGCTGGACTCTTCCTTCCTCGCCGGGTAACTATCTGCTCAGCTTCCCCGAGCACTTGCCCTCTCGGCTACACCCTTTCCCCCTGGACAGGTGGAAGGGGCTGGTACGGGCCTGGCGGCTGCAGCAGGTCTCCTGGTGATGGGGGTAGAAGCGGCGAGGAGGCGGTGAGCCGGAGAAGCTGGGAGGGGAGCGGCTACGGCCCAGGCAGGCCACGCCCCCGCTGCTGCGGTGCTCGTGGCGGGAGGGCGAGGAGCTGACGGAGCGCTGCAGGGAGGAGGAGCTGCGCGGGGAAGCACTGGAGCTGCGGTGGTGATGCGGGGAGCTGGTCAGGCTGCAGATGCCCATCCTGGAGCCGCCGTGCTGGGCTGAGGAGCGGTGGTGCAGCGGGGAGCCTCGGGAGCCGTGCATCAGCTGAGCCAGGCAGGACAGGAGGTCTGAGTCACTGGTGCTGCCCGCTCGGATACGGTAACGCCTGAGCCTGAGAGAGAGAGAGAGAGAGGGGGGGGGGGGGGGGTTAGGAGTCAGGTCTCACACACACAGCAGAAGAAGAAGGTGATGAATCAGCTCTGAGTCAGATCACACCTGTGCCAGCAGGGTGTTAGCTTGGTTTAGCTTAGCTTAGCACAACGACTGAGCCAGGTGAAACAGCTGGTGTAAACACCTCCACAGCTCTCCGTTATGCTAAGCTAAGCTAGTTACGTCTGCGTCTGGCTCCTTATCAAACACAGATAAAACCTGGAGCTCCGTCAGCCTGAGGCAGGCAGAGCATCAGCAAAGAGCCCTGAGGTCCAGGTCAGAGCCAGACTGTGGCCCTGGTAGGATCTGGTCTGAGCTGACCCACCTGATGGGACTGAACTGAATCTTTGCTCCATTTTTGAACCACATCATTAAAACAGACGGACATCCACACGTTACCTGCCCTCCACGGTGGAGCGACATGGCGGTTTTCCAGGCGGTGGGCGGGGCACAAACTGTGCAGCCAGCTGCTCGGCGGAGGAAGCCGAGTGTACGGGCCGGGGGATCCGGCTCTTGCGGGACAGAGGGCTGGAGGAGGAGGAGAGGGACGGAGCTTCATCTCCTTGTCGGTCTGAACGCGAGCCCATCAGAGAGTCCTCTTCCTGGGAGCGGTCAGAGTTGGAGGACAGGGGGTCCCTGGCGAGCGAGGCCACCATGGGGCCACGCCTGTCTGAGAGCGAGGGCGAGGCCGTGGGGGAGGGCACCGGGCCCTGGTGGTTGGCTTTCTTTTGCAGGAGTTTCTCCTTCGCAGACCCTGGAGGAGGGAGCTCCAGCAGGCTGGATGGCTCCAGGACCGGGATTCGACTCAGTCTGCGGCTGGGGTCCTTGCGGGGGGGTCCGGGGGAGGGGGAAGCGGGGCCGCTCGTCTGCTCTGGCGCTTGATTGGCGTCTCTGCTCTCGTCCTCGTTCAGCAGAGGCTCTGTGGCACACGGAGGGGGTCTGGGATCAGTCTCAGGGTCTTTCAGCTGGGGGGACGCTCCGTGACTGGGATCTCTTTGGCCGTTCACAGGAGGGGAGAGGTGGCTGTTGGCAAACACGGGGCTGCGAGGGGACCGAGGCGAGCGTGGCGAGGAAGGCGAGCGCAGGGGAGGGGAGCGTGGAGAGCGGGGGGAGCGTGGGGAAGACGCACGGCTCGCAGCGGGGCTCGGAGCTTTGGCGTGGTTGTTTCCATTGACCAGAGCCTCGGCCAGGGGGTCTGTGGGCGTCCCCGGCTGGGTGGGGACATTGTCCTGTGGGGAGCTGAGGTCGGCCGTGCGCTCCGGGACACGCTGAGCCTCAGCTTCAGCTTCAGCTTCAGCCTCACCTCGCCTCTCCAGCAGGAGGCACTGTGGGGCACTGTCCGATCCCGACTGTGAGGACAGCCCAGAGGGACGCTGAGCCGTCAACTGGAGGGGAGGGGGAGGTGGAGACACGGGAGGGGAGAGAAACACACACACACACACGCGTGTTATCAGACAGTAAAACACACCAAAGAGAGGAAAATATGCTGAGAGTCAAAGGCCTGTTGCTGATAGACTACAACATGTGCAGATGTGCTGTAGTTCTGCAGCAAGAGCCTGATGCAGATGTGTGACAGAGCAGAATTTGAGGATGTGGGGTAATAAATGGTGATTAGTTTGGCAACAGCATGCAGAACCATAGCTACCATTATCAGAGCGAGACACACAAAGTGCTATGGCAGTGTCAGTCAAGCTGTGAGTACTAAACCAGCAAGTAGGACAGGAAACGTTCACGCAACTTGGCAGGGGGCTTCAGCGAAGAGAGGGTGAGGAACAAGTAGAGGGAGAGAGAGAGAAAGAGGAAGATAGAGAGGACAAAGACGATCTGAAACAAAAGAGACCATGCAACCTGAAGTCATGACTCCACATTCCAAACACACATGCCACAACCTGACAAACACACACCCTATTCAGATCACAGAACACACCCCAGACACCAGGACACCTCTGACCCATGCTCTGCCTGCTGCACGCTGCCCCACCGTGTCCCACAGAGAGCTGCCTGACAGCAACACAAAGAGCAAGGCAACAGAACACAGGAGCTGAACCAGCAACTCAAAGTGAGGCGTGAGTGAGACGTGACAGCGTGACGGCCTCATCACCTGCTGCAGCTGGGCGCGCGTGATGCGTATGACTGAGGGGAACTTGGTGTGGGCAGCACCCGCCGGGATGGCCGGCAGTTTCCGGCGGTTTGGCGAGCGGGTGCCGGGGGCGGGGTTTGGTGGAAGTGGAAGGGAGGCGTGGCAGGAAGAGGAAGAGGAGGGGCGCTCCTGCGGCTGCTGGTCAGCGGACTGGCTGCGCCTCAGCACGCCCGGCTGGCGAAGGTGCAGCGGGTCCGAAAAAGTGGTCAGGAGGGTGTGAGGGCTGGGAGAGCGCAGAGGGAGGGGGCTGGACGTCCGCACGGCAACCTCCTCGGGCAGGGACGGAGGAGAGGTGGGGAGCTAGGAGAGGAGGTGAAGAGAGGAGGGGGTGAGATTGGTGAGGGGGTGAGGTAAACTGAGGTGAAGGAGAGGGGGGAGCACGGCGTCCAGCTGATCCCAACAAGGTGAGGGGAACACCTGATGGAGGGGGGGGGGGGGGGGGGGGGGGGGTTTGGAAAGACTGAAAGACTTTGAGAGCGAAGGAACGCTACTCCTGCTCTCCTACCAGGGGCTCAGCACGCCGTGCGGCGCCTCAGCGTCCGTCTGGAGGATTTAAAAATGTGAGAAGCAAAAAGAGGCACCAAAGAGAAGCAGAAGCTGAGGAAAAATAACTGAACTTCAAAAACAAATGAAGGCAAACAGATTCAAATGAGAGCAAAGAAGATCAACGGATGGATGACTGCAAACCAAAGAGCGTCTGAAGCCGTGAGCGCCCCCCCCATGCTGTGATCTGATCATCAGCTCTGCAGGTTTCTCTCTAACACAAGCAAAGAAGCGTGAGACACAGAGCGCTAACATTTAGCTGCACACTAAGACAGGATGCAGCTGGTGGATCTCTGACTGTTTAGACGTTAGCATTGAGGCTCAATGACTAGAACTCTGTGCAGCTTTTTATCTGAGTAAAAACGCTGACTACAGTCAGTCTCATGTCTCATGACAGCGTTCAGGACCAGCTGTAAGATGAAAACCTTTACCTGAGTCAGAACCCCCTCAGCCAGGGCCTCAGCCGGGCTGGTGGGAGTGATGGGGGGCAGGGCCCCTGCGGGGCCCACACTGAGCTCCAGCTTGTCCAGCTTTGCACTCCCCTTGGAGGAGACCCCGCTTTCCTGTTTAGCTTTAGAGGCGGGGCTGGGGCTGCCCCGCTCCCACCCAGGAGACTGATCCCCCGGTTGGAGCACCTCCGGCTCGTCTTCTTCCTCTGAGGGGCTGGAGGTCACTTTGGCCCCCGGGGAGCCGCAGGGCCGCTCCACCATGACCCACTCCTTTGAGTCCACGTCCTGCCTCCCAGAGCTCAGATTGAGGGCCACAAAGCCCCCGCTGTCGACCGCCCCCTCCCCCTGCTCCACAGATCCAGAGGACGCCGGTTTAGGAGAAGCACCACCAGACCTGAACTCCTCGTCGTAGTGCCAGACCCTGTCAGGGCGCTCCCCTGCAGGTCCGGCCTGGCCCTGAGTGACCGGGATGACTGCGGCTCCGTCGGCCTCCTTCTCCTGGAGCTGGGAGCCGAGCGGCGGCTTGGCCGGGCTGAGGAGACAAACCGAGAGACGAGTTTTACTCCGTCTGAAGGAAAACCTGCAGAAACCTTACCCCCCTGTCTCTGGACTCACCTGCCCTCCAGGAAGCGGTCTGGACTCGGCTTGGACTCCAGGCCCAGCCTCCTCTCCAGCTCAAAGCTGTGAATGTTTCGGAGCTTCCTCAGCAGAGGGCCGTCCCGGTCTGCAGCGCCCCCTTCAGAGTGCCGGACCGGGGAGCCCAGGCTGGGCCCGGTGTAGGGGCTCTGGTTTCCGTGGTTACCCTGGTTGTTGCTGTGGTCCTCCTCTGTGCCCGCCTTGGGATCAGAACCACAGTCAGCTCTGTTAGCGGCTGATTGGTGCTGACTTTAGACTCCTGGTGGATTTAAAATGGCGGCCTACCTTCCACACCGCCGTCCTGATGCGGTTTCTGTTCCGGTCCAGCTCCTCCCAGACGTCGGCCTCCTGGTTGCGGTGCGGGTGCAGAGGGGACCCCGGCAGGCGCTCCGGAGCAGGATTATTCTCCACGTCGCTGAGCTGCTCGTCCTGCAGGACCTCGTCTGTGTTTTCTCTCATGAGGTCTCCGGGGATCAGGGAGGCGTTCGCCATGCTGCAGGACACAAAAGGACCAGAGTGAGTCCCTCTGAGAGGCTCTGAGGATCTGAATGGACCCTGTTTATGACACCGGAGCGTACCCTAAGTGTGCCGGCGTGAGGCGGGTGTGATGCTGCGGCGTGGTGGCTGAAGCGCTGATTGTCAGGGTGCCGTCTGTGCCGGTGCGCTCCCAGTCGTACGGGTCGTTCTCCACCACGTTGTAGGTCTTCATGCTGTTGTCGAACACGGACATGAGGAGCTGGAAGGACACAGAGCGCCGCTTGAATTTGTGTTGATTTTCAGAGAGAAAACAGACGATCACATCGCAGACCATCCAGGACTCTGTGAGTCTGGACCCTGATAAAACCCTCACCTGATAGTCCGGCTTGGTAAAGTAGTCCAGGTTGGAGATGTGGTCTAGGAAGACCCCGAACTCTGCCGGCAGATGTTTGAGCATCAGTCGGTGGTCGTACGTCTCCTTCAGCTTCCCCACGTGTTCCTGGAAACCAACAAACAGGTAAAACCACAGCGAGCGGTTCAAACGGACCCAGCAGAGCAAAACAAAACCAGCCGGACTCACTTTGTCCTTGATCTTCCTCCAGGGCAGCTGACCCACCAGGAACTCCACCAGCATGTAGAAGAGGGACCACAGGTCGTCATGACGACCCATCTCCTGCAGGATCCCAGCAGAGTTTCAGTTAACACTTCAAACCAGAAAAAACTGAGACCAGCAGAGAAGAGCCGGGTCAAAACTGGACCACCAGAACTCACCTTGTTCTTGTGCGCGTTGACGGAAGCGTAGCGGACCGTCCCCCTGAACCCTGCAACTGGACGAGGCTGACAAACAGAGATAAACACACAGAGATAAACAAACAAACAAACAAAGATAAACAAACAAAGATAAACAAACAAAGATAAACAAACAAAGATAAACAAACACACAAAGATAAACAAACAAAGACAAACAAACAAAGATAAACAAACAAAGATAAACAAAGATAAACAAACAAAGATAAACAAACAAAGATAAACAAAGATAAACAAACAAATAAAGATAAACAAACAAACAAAGATAAACAAACAAAGATAAACAAACAAAGATAAACAAACAAACAAAGTGTCACTCTTTGCATGATTTGCAATCTTTTCTTCAGCCTCTTCTGAGCAGACCAGCTAACAGTTAGCGGTTAACTTCCTGTTTAGTAGATTTATAGAAACCCGAGTGAGCATTCAGAGAGAGATTCACCTTCAAACATCAGCTGACCTCATGGGAGAGAAATATCTGCCTTCCTTTACCCATGATGCTTCACTGCTATTTGTAAACTTTCTATCTCAGTCAGTTTTTTTCATATCAGGTGATTTAAAGTTGTTTTTTGAACCTTCTTGGAGTAAATCAGAAACCTCCTCCTGCTACTGACAACAGAACCTGGAGCTCAGTCATCTGAACTCAAGCTGTCGTCCATCAAACCCAGTTTGAAGAGTCAGAAACAAAACATCCCTCTGGATGAAGCTTTCACAGGAAACCAGCAGCTCATTTCACTCCTGACAGACGGAGGTCACTTACAGGTCGGACCTCCTGACAGGAGTTTGTGAACTGGCGAGCCAAACCAAAGTCCAGCATGTAGCAGGTTCGACACGTGCTGGGGAAGCGGCCCATGGCGAAATTAGACTGCAGAGAGAAAATCAAGGACAGTTTTTAAAGGGATAAAAGTGATTTCATGTCTCTTAAAGTCAAAACGTTAAACTCATTCTGCGTCAGGAATGATTTCTGAAACCAAAAAAAGAAGCATTTCTCACAAAACTTTTCAGACAAGAGAAATAAAACGTTTCCCTTGGAGAGCGAGGGAGGGAGAGGGAGGAAAGGTTTAGACAGAGAGTAAAAACTGAGCTGAAGATCGTTTCTCACTGACGCACCGGTTTGATGTCCCGATGCAGGAAGCCCACGGAGTGGATGCTCTCGATGGCCTCCAGGATCTGACGGCCCAGACGCAGCGTGGTGCTGATGCTGAAGGTTCCCCGGGTCATACTCCTCCTCAGGTCAGCCAGGTTACGACCCTGAGGGGCGATCAACGGGCGATCAGAGACGATTACAGAAAACACTCAGCGCTGGTTTAAAATGACGTTTCTGACTGTGGTGGAAGAAAAACTCAATCCTGCTGTACAAACATCTATAATTAAAGAGGCACTGAGGTCTGTGGGGGTTTGAATCCCACTTTAAAAACACCCACAGACCTCATCAGCTGTTTCACAGGATGTATTTTATAAACCTGAGCTCAGGGCTCTGGTATTAAATCACAGTGTGTGCTGAGCACGGACAGAGTGCAGGGGTCACAGCAGGCAGAGCCTGCAGAGGAGCTGACGCTCTGGGCCACAGGGACTCAGAGTGTTAGTCCGTCTGTCCACAAGAAGATAAGAAAGGCAGATATTCAAGACGTCCTGAGGACGGGGTGCAGGTCTGAGCTCAGCGGGTGGAGCAGAGGCCGGTCACAGGATCGATTCCCGGACTTTATATGATGAAATGAAGGTCACTTCCCTCACTGTCAAACCTTCTGACTCACTGCAGGAGCTGAGAAGAAGCAGTCTAACCTGCATGAGTCACACGCTGACAGAGGAGTGTGTGTGTGTGTGTGTGTGTGTGTGTGTGTGTGGGTGAATCCTCTCAGACTGACCTGGAGCTCCATCACCACGTAGTTGAATCTGTCGTTGCGTCCGCATCCCACAAAGCGACAGACGTGATCTTTACCTGGAAACAAGGAGACAAAGTGTTTCCTGTTACTTCGGGCACCTGAACCAGCAGCAGCATTTGATGGTCAGCCTCCTGCTTCCTGCTTCCAGTATGAGCTCGACCAATCAGGAGATCCTGATTTCCTGCTTCAGTTCCTGCAGCTCAGCACCAAAACAAACCTCCCTGCAGGACTCTGCAGCTGCTGTGAAAGCTATGTGGCACAGCATGTGGTGCACACATGTCTGTGTGCATGTGTGTGTGTGTGTGCATGTGTGTGTGTGTGTGTGTGCCACGCCTCATTCCCATGAGCTCCCTGTCTGCTGCTCTGGGAGGATCCAGGATCAGTTTTTTCTGGGTTCGGTCTGTTAGTCGCCTCTTTGCTGTCGCCCCATGATGCTCTGGGCCGGCCGCAGCCATTAGACAGAGAACATGATCCCAGCCCATTGATCTGCTCTCAGGTGTGTGTGTGTGTGAGGGGGGGGGGGGGGGGGGGGGGGGGGGGTCAAAGGGCAGGGAGGAACGATGTGGTTAAAACCCGCCTGGAGGAGGGTCTCATGTGACTCTGCTGTGAGACTAAGAGAGTCCGGACTCGTAAACACACACTTCCTGTTGAGCTCATGTGACGTCCCCCTCGTCCCAGTGTGTGTAAAACACTCTGATCTGTGCTCGTCTGCATGATGGTAGCTGGCTCTGAAACAAACTGAAGTGAACTCTGCTCCACTTCCTGTTTCCAGAGGACTCAGATGATCCGGATCAGGCCACAGAGGGGGACGCTATTAGAGCTGCTGTCATTGCACAAAGGTCGGCCTGCTTTTAATACTCGCTGCTCAGCTCTGAGAGCGCTCCTCTGAAGGTTCACCAGAGAGAAAGAGAGAGAGAGAGAGCAGCTGGAGCCTGTCTGTGTGTGTCTGTGTGTGTGTGTGTGTGTGTGTGTGTGTGTGTGTGTGTGTGTGTGTGTGTGTGTGTGTGTCTCAGTGTCCCGTTTCAGACCTGATCAGGGGGTCACAGAGTCAGGGAGGATCCATCGATCCACATCAGAGTGAAACCAGATCCTCTGGATCCATGTGGACTCACCCTGCAGCTTCTTCAGCACGGCCACCTCCATCTTCAGCACCTGTTTGGGCTGCTGGGCCGACTCCACCTTCAGCGCCACGCTGACCCGCGTCAGCAGATCCACCGCCTCGTAGATCTCCCCGAAGCCTCCACCACCGATCTTCTTCACCTGGAGGAGGAGGAGGAGGAGGAGGAGGAGAAGGAGGAGGAGGAGGAGAAGGAGGAGGAGGAGGAGAGAACAGATTGGATCAGAACTGCAGCACTCAGCGTTGGTGCTGTTTGTCACAGGGTCAGCTGTAGCTGTGAGCTCAGACGAGTCTTCTTTGACTCTGATGGTCTGTAAAGTGTTTTTTTCTCTCAGTGCAGCTGAACAGACTTCACCTCACATGAACTCACAGGACTCTTATATTACAGACTTTACGGTAATAATTAAAATCACTAAGTTCAACATTAATCCTGGTTTCTGTCTGGCTGTGGTCACTTCATCAGAAACAGGAAGTTTCTTTGTGTATTTTTTATTTGGAGCTTTGATTTGGTTCAGATTCTTCTGTAACTGAATTAAAACTAAAATCATTTAAACAGCAGCAGGAAGAATTTTATCATCTTATGAGACCAGAAAAAAAAAACAAAATCTGAACGTCCTCGATCTCAGGTTCTAAAATAAAAATATTTAATATCTGTTACTCATCATTTTAAACCAGCGCGATTAGATTATAAATCAATCTGAGATAATCTGTTCGTCTCCCTCATTTACATTAAAGACCTGTCTGTCCTCCTCCTGTCTTCCCTCCTGTCCTCCTCCTGTCCTCCTCCTGTCCTCCTCCTGTCCTCCTGTCCCTCCTGTCCCTCCTGTCCCTCCTGTCCCTCCTGTCCTCATCCTGTCCTCCTCCTGTCCTCCTGTCCTCCTTCTGTCCCTCCTGTCCTCCTCCTGTCCCTCCTGTCCCTCCTGTCCTCATCCTGTCCTCCTCCTGTCCCTCCTGTCCCTCCTGTCCTCCTCCTGTCCTCCTGTCCTCCTGTCCTCCTCCTGTCCTCCTCCTGTCCCTCCTGTCCTCCTCCTGTCCCTCCTGTCCCTCCTGTCCCTCCTGTCCCTCCTGTCCTCCTCCTGTCCCTCCTCCTGTCCCTCCTGTCCTCCTCATGTCCCTCCTGTCCTCCTCCTGTCCCTCCTGTCCCTCCTGTCCTCCTCCTGTCCCTCCTGTCCTCTTCTATCCTCCTCCTGTCCTCCTCCTGTCCCTCCTGTCCTCCTGTCTTGTGTCTCACTCAGAGCTAAGGTTCTGGATTAGCTGCAGAGCTCTTATGTAACTTCCCTCCTCAGAAGACAGGAAGTGGTGCCAGGCTGCCAGTGAGGACTAACGGGCTCACATGGCGTCCCGGCTGGCACAGCAGAGAGAGAGAGAGAGAGAGAGAGAGAGAGACGTGGGCCCTGAGGGAGCTGCTGCTGCTGCTGCTGCTGCTGCTGCTGCCGTCTACAGACCTCTGCACTGCTGCAAATAGCTTCATCGTCTAAATTTAGAGCTCACACACTGCAGCAGGCCGACCTGGACAGGGGACATGACCCCAAACTGTCCAGGCTCAGGTAAGGTACTTAGGAAAGCAGCAGGAGGACAGCAGCAGGAGGACTGAGCAGCAGGAGAGCACGCTGTGATGAACAAAGAGGAGCAGTTAGTCTGACACAGGCTGAGCTGGGGGGACGGGCGGGGACGGATCTGGGAAACACCGCGTCTATTGTGGACAAAGAAGACGTCACTCACCACTTTCCATCGCTCCTTGACCAGGGACAGCACGCTCAGGATGTCAGCTTGCTCCGCCCCCCCGCTCATCCCGTCTGTGGACCAGGGACGCTGTCCTCACCGTTTCCCCCCTCGACCAGGACCCTCAGACTGGGACGGTCATTTCCAGAGCTGATGGAGAACCCTGAAGACCAAGACCAAGAAAAGAGACCAGGATGAGAGCCGGACTCAGATCACTGAGGACAAACCCAAAGATCCTCATGCAGGTCTGAATGGGTCTGTGTGATTCTGTGTGATTCTGTGTGAGTCTGTGTGAGTCTGTGTGGGTCTGTGCGGGTCTGTGCGAGTCTGTGTGAGTCTGTGCGGGTCTGTGCGGGTCTGTGTGGGTCTGTGTGAGTCTGTGTGAGTCTGTGCGGGTCTGTGCGGTTCTGTGTGGGTCTGTGTGGGTCTGTGTGAGTCTGTGTGAGTCTGTGTGGGTCTGTGTGGGTCTGTGTGAGTCTGTGTGGGTCTGTGCGGGTCTGTGTGAGTCTGTGTGAGTCTGTGCGGGTCTGTGCGGGTCTGTGTGGGTCTGTGTGGGTCTGTGTGAGTCTGTGTGAGTCTGTGCGGGTCTGTGTGGGTCTGTGTGAGTCTGTGTGGGTCTGTGTGAGTCTGTGTGGGTCTGTGTGGGTCTGTGTGGGTCTGTGTGGGGAACCCCTCAGATCCTGGTCCCCGGCTGCAGCTGTCACACCTGCTGCCAGCAGCTGCTCCTCCACACAGACTCTGGAACCTTCTCTGGGCCTTCGATCACAGACGCTCGCTGTGATCGTTGATGTGAGCGTGACGGCTCAGCAGCATCTCTGAGGAGAAACACTCAGAGTCTCATCAGACCAGGAGCTGCTTCAGTCTGGTTCTACACAGAGTCGGACGTTTCTGCTGTGATGTGAGCGACTGAGTAACATGTTGACTGATGTTCAGCTGGAGAACAACAGCACCAACAGGATGAGCCACTCTGCTCAGCATCGTCTCCTCTGCTGCACTCAGACCAACCGACCAGTTTAGCACCTGATGAATCTTCTTATTTCTTCATACTGTCATTTCTATAGTTTAATAAGTTGCTCTAAACATCAGAATTTGTCACATTAACTTTAAATTTTCTTTAGATTAAATTCTTTAAAGCTCCTGAGAGGAACTTTCATGCAGAGTTGTTTTTGGCGCCCCCTGTGGTGCCTTAAAGTGGTGCTTTCTGTCAAAAATATCAGATCATTTTATCACCCACTGACAATCTTTGCTGCTCAGAACCTGATGAAGCTGTTTGGTTTCAGTATTTAGTGCAGTGTTTGGACCAGAGGGCCCAGGAACCTTTAGTTCCTGTTTCAACATTCCCCAGAACTAAACGGTTCCTGAGACCCACTCTCTGTCTGACCACAGGGCTGAAGACCCGGGTACATCATGTAAAACAGCACCAGACACCACAGAAGGAGACAGGAGCAGTTAGCCTGTTAGCATGTTAGCATGTTAGCATGGAGGATGTCCAGCCTGTGCTGGTTTTGATGGATCTGTTGACTCTTGAAAGGAGACGAGCTCGAGAGATGAAGCCGTCTGAAGCAGGTTGAAGTCGTTTCTAAAAGCTCCAAACAGCTCAGAGCGGAGAAACAGAGAACTGAGCGTCTAAAGCATGAAGACGGACGATCTGAGGAGCAGATTATGACTCGTATGTTAAACTAAACATGGATGCATTCAGAGGACTTCTTCTTTTTCTGTGTTCGAACAGCTGCTGTAAACTGGATATCCACTGACACGTTCAGCTGAAGGTCACCAGTTTACAGGGTCACTCTTTAAACTGGAACACCGGGAGCTGACAGAGACACATTCACACCATCAGGCTCAAAGGAGACCATTGATGAGGAGGAACTAAACCAAGTCCATCACAGCTGGGGGGTCATCTTAGTGATAAAAACACTGCGGCTAGTCCACCAATCAGAGACCTTCAGCTGGCAGGCCCCGCCCCCTAAAGTCCTCTGTTTTCAGAGGTCAGCACTGGAAGAAGGGACTCTTAAAGTCAGCTGATCTTGTTAAAGAAACATGAACTGGTGTCTCAAAAGTTCCAGCTTGTAAAAGTTGACGAGTTTACTTCCTGAAGCTGAATTTGGTTTCTGATTTCATCAGATTGTTCCAGAGATATTTAACTGGTTTTTGGGTTGCCAGGTAGAGATAAATCCCTCTTTTTACTCTTTGTCTGTTAGTGACACGCTGTCTTAAGGTCAGGAGCTGTAATGATGAATGAAACCTCCTTTAATGGTTTTAAAGCTGTAAATGATTCATAATGATCCATCAGTAACCACACAGATCCACCTTAAATCAGTGACGCTCATGAAGCTTCCTCAGCCTTAAACACAGGCCGTGCAGATGATCAGGACGCAGAGAGGTGGTCCTGGATAAACTGTTTGTTCTGCTGTCTTATCAAACATCTGTGTCCTCCAGAGAAGCTTCCCTCCAGAGAGCGCACGCTGCAAACAC
The DNA here is from genome assembly GCA_030710495.1 of Labroides dimidiatus. NCBI lineage: Eukaryota > Metazoa > Chordata > Actinopteri > Labriformes > Labridae > Labroides > Labroides dimidiatus. The sequence goes on from CM061156.1 coordinate 653,305, forward strand.
GCCGAGCAACCCCAGCAGAAACACGGCTCTCCATTTCTCATTCTGCACACGCCGCCCGGGCATCCACGCTTACACAACAAGCCTTCAAAACACGGTCTGGTTACAGGGCATGATCCAGACATCAAGAGGCAATCAATCCCATCATGCACCAGGGTGAGGTCAGGAGATGGGAAAGTCAAAGCGTAGTCAGACTGGATGAAAGTGGAGAGACGTGCATGCTCCCACGCAGGAGGACGCAGCTCAGAGTTTAACATCCACTCACTGACAGAGTCGATCTTTCATCAGAGGAGTTTCTGGATCTGGTGGAGCAAACGAAACGTGCAGCACGGAACGCTTTAACCCCGAGGGACGACAGGAAGTGAGAGCAGTGAGTGCTGTGTCACCGCTTCAAGGTCACCTCTTCTTCTGCTGTTCTCCTCCTCTGATGGGAGGAGAAGCTCTCGTTCCTGAAACAAGCCCAGCGCCCGACTGAAACCTGGAGACTCGCAGGGACAGGTGACGTACTGAGATCCTGTTTTCATCCAGCTGAGTCTGAAGTGAAGGGAGACCAGAGAGCGACAACAACATGCTGCTCTGCATGACACGGGCCCTCCAACACTCACTCACACACACATTACATAAGAGCACACACCTTTGCACACCCCGGCTGTCTCACACTGTGACTAATCTCACACCTCAGAGAGGCGCACGGCCCTGCTCTTCCTCCTCCTCCTCCTCCTCCTCCTCCTCCTCCTCCTCCTCCTCTGATTCAAACCACCATCATTGAGGAAAAGCAGCACATGCAGAACAAAACATGAAACCATTCAATGACAAACAGCTCCTGCTTCATCATGATTCAGGCTTTCTGACCCTCCTGAGCCTCCATAGCTGCCATGGTGCAGTGCCGTCTCCATGTGCTGACTGCAGCTCCTGCTGCTCTCTGCCCTTCGTACGCAGAGCAGCGTCAGGAGAGTCCTCCTGCCACAAAACTTCCCTCCAGATTCTGGACTCGTTGGATCTGAACGTCTTTTCAACACGCTGCTGCTGCTCCAAACGAACCACAGTCACATGACCCATCCATCAAACTACACGTGCAATGATTGTTTACATGTTTGAACACGCACCAACACGTTAACAGCATGCACCTCAACATCAGACTCTGATACTTCTGATTTACTTTGATTTCTTCTTCTCCTCTCTGTAACCAGTCAGTCCACACAGGATTCATTAAAAACACTGACCTGGATCCTGACCTGATGAAACGTGTTAAAGTTTAAAAACATGCTACAGTGAATCACGGTTTGGGTTCTCGTCTGTGAGACTTTACAGCAGGTGTGATTAGCGTGTGAGGAGGCTCCTCAGCTCCAGGTAAGATCCTGACGTCCTCCTCTCTCCTGTTATCCAATGAAAACACCTGTTTTAATAACAGTAATAATGTTTTTATGTTTTTATTCAGCTTAGATTTACCAAAGCGTGTGGTTCAAACTGATCCAACAAAGTGCTCTGAGCATCATCTGCATCATCAGACAGGAAGTGTAGTCCTCCCTGATGCAGGATCACGTTTAACTCGTCTTTTGTTCATTTTTTTGTGTTTGATCTGAGAGTTAAAGAGGTCAGAGGTCAGACTGGAGTCACCTGATGAATCCTGTCACAGCCTGATGAGCATATACCTGATCCAAGCTGTGTAGCTGTGTGTGGGGGGCCTCTCTGAATAATGTCCCTAACGGGCCCTCATAGCCCCGCCTCTGCTCTCAGAGGTGTCAGACGGGTTTAGCGGTTTTTCAGGGATCAGGCCTCAGATCTCGGTTTTTGGAGTGTGAAGGGTTCGGGTAGAGGACGGAGCGCCGCTGTGAGCAGCTTTCAGCGGGTCGTCCTGGTTCCGCTCTGCTCTGTGAGCCCAGCTGTCCCCCCTGCAGTGGGCTCCCGCCTCTCTCTCTGTGGACACAGGGCTGTTGCACGGTGACTTGGTTGCCACAGCAGATTTACTCAGGCGCGTCCACGCACTCTGGCCGTCCACAGGCCACGCACCCTCCTCCTGAGAGCGGACAGCACGCAGACTGACAAACTGTCTGCATGCAGCAGCTGGCGTGGAAAATGGTTGTTATGGTGACTGAAAACACGAGAGAAAGCGAGGGGGAAGCGGATCGCGGCCCTGCGATTCAGGATGCTTACCTCGGGTCTGTGCTGCCGATCCAGAATCCAGAGAAGAGCCGGGTGTGGTTACAGAAAATCCTCTACGTATGGAGGCGGAGGGGACGACATGGAGCGGAGTGCCATAGCGCGCGTGCCGTCCATCGGAAGCAGAGGAGGTCCTCGTGTCGGTGGTTCAGAGATCTGTATCAGCTGTTGGCGTGTCTGAATGTGATCGTCCCTTTTCTCCTTCTGCCTGTCACCTCAGCATCTCTGTCGCTCGCTGCGGATCCGTGACGTGACGTGACGACTCTGTAATGATCATCAGCCTTACTGCGCGCGCGCTCCCGTCAGATCACCCCTCGCAACAGCTCGGGCGCTCGCGCTAGGGTCTTTAAAGCTCGTTCACGGGTTTACCTCGGGAGCGCGCGGCACGCAGAGTTGTTTGGTTTGTTCTCTGCTGGAAGTTTTTAACTGATGAAGAACTCGTCGATGATTCAAATGTGTTTCAGAACTTAAATGGTTTTAAAATCTTAAGTTGGTTTAGTTGGAGGATACGAACTGATTGGTTTGGAACGCGGCCACCGTTTAAAGAATACTTCCTATGAAGACCACGGGGGGGCGCCATCGAGCCACTGATGGCCTATTTAAACATGACATGTCATAGAGGTGAAAACATACATGAAAAGAAACTGTTTTAACTCTGTAAAGGGTTAATTTTCTGTGTGCAGGTCATAAGAAAGATAAATAAATGAAATAATGATAAAAAATGTTTAAATTTATCTCAACCAGCAGCGATATGGTCTCAGTCCTCTGCCCAGAGACTGCTCATGTAAATAAGATCATAGATAACTGATACAGCTAAACAACGTCAGCTTTCCTTAATAATAATAATAATAATAATAATAATAATAATAATAATAATAATAATAATAATAATAATAATAATAATAGTAAAAACAAGTGATTTGAATTGATGACTCAAAGATATTTCTGTGAAAATTTGACCATTTTAATTTATTTTTTCTCCTTAATTTATTTAAAATATTTTTGACTATCATAGCTACTATCTATATATCTTTTTTATATTTATACCTTTCTTTTAACTTGCTCTAGCCTTGTCTTGTTTTTAACTCGAACACGTGTGCATGTCTTTGTTTTATTTTTCGTTCTCTTTTTTCTTTTCTCTCAGGTAAAGAAATGAACCTTGTGTTCTGAATACAAACTTTAACAGAAAGATTTTTTTTATAAACTCAGCCTTTATCACATGGGGGTGAAATAGGTCCAATGTGCTGTTGGCATTTACCCACAATCACTCCAATAAAAAATACTTTCTGTACTAGTTAGTTGTTAAAACTAGCTGTGTATTTATGTTAAAGTATTAAATAGAAACACTGATCTGAAGTTATGTGGCCCAAATCTCTCTCTCTCTCTCTCTCTCTCTCTCTCTCTCTCTCTCTCTCTCTCTCTCTCTCTCTCTCTCTCTCTCTCTCTCTCTCTCTCTCACTCACTCACTTTTTAATAAAGACTTTATTTTTCTTCAAACATATCGAGTACAAAATAACTTTGTTTCATGACATTGTTATGAGTCATGAAAAAGAAAGTAAACAGAAAAAAAACAAACCAACAAGTAACAAACAAAATGTACAAACACACACACATACATACATGAGTTGTTTTAAGTCTTTGTTCCTGATATTCTAAAAGCTGATTTACTTCATATCCTGTTTTTTTCCCCTCTGATTGTCGGCCGCGTGCTGTTGTTCCCGTAACATCTCGCGATCTAAGATGCGGGAGGATTGCGTGCGATTGCAGTACCCGGAAAACATGTCGGAGTGGGAGCTCTTTCCGTACACACAACTGCTCGTGACGTTTCCCGATCCACGGATCCGACCAATCAGAGCGCTGTGTTGGTAGCTGTAGGTGGCTATCGGTTAGCTCACCTGCTGAGCCTGTGAAGCAGCTGATCGGAGCCCTGGATGAACCCGAACATCGATGCAGCTGCTGGGGCCACGATGGCAGCGACGGACAGGGTCTGACTCACCGCTCCATAGATCAGTCATGTAGCTGGAGATCTTTGTACCTGTAGTTCATGTTAGTGTGCTTCCTGCTCCCTCAGCTCTCTCTCCAGTAGCTAGCTCTTTTCTGTCCGGGACAGACAGACAGCAGCCTGCCCCCCCTCTCTCACCACTACAGGAGGATGCTGAAGCTGTTCGGTGTGCTGGTCATCCTCGGACTGGCCCTGGCGTGCATCACCTCCTGGGTGCTGGACAGCTATGACACGGCCTGGCACCCGAAGCGCAGCGTTCAGCACCCGACTGACGGGGACGAGTCCACGGGGAGCGCTCCTCCATTCCCCGGCGGCGAGCTGAGCAACATATTCTGGTTTATACAGGTGAGCTCCAGAGATCCCGACCTGCTCTGGGTCGGGGTTCACCTGTCGGGGTTCACCTGTCGGGGTTCACCTGTCGGGGTTCACCTGTCGGGGTTCACCTGTCGGGGTTCACCTGTTCCTCCTTTATTAGCTCCAGATATGACAGGAAACAGAGGGTGAGGATCTCTCTCTCTCTCTCTCTCTCTCTCTCTCTCTCTCTCTCTCTCTCTCTCTCTCTCTCTCTCTCTCTGTTTAAATGAGCCTGGCTCTGCTCGCTCACCCTCTGAACTCTCTCTGAATGATTGACTGAATGGGGTCACTGAGCTCTGAGGTGCGTCATTGTCAGACCATCTGAAGTGGACTTTGAACTGTTGCTGTTTAACAGCTCTCAGGTCATCTCTCTCTCTCTCTCTCTCTCTCTCTCTCTCTCTCTCTGGTTCAAGGTGTCTGACATTCACATCAGCCGCTTCCACGACCCAAGGCGTATCCCAGATTTTGAGAAGTTCTGCACTGACACCGTTGAAGCCATCAAACCCGCTCTGGTGCTGGCGACAGGTACAGTGACGGTGGTCCTGAAGGGCCGTCAGGATGTGCCCCCCACAGGACACGCTGGCCCCCCATGTGACGTGTGTCCTCCTCCCTCTCCACAGGGGATCTGACTGACGCTAAAACAGAGAGTAAGGTGGGCTCCCTGCAGCATGAGGTGGAGTGGCAGGCCTACCACAACGTCCTGAAGAGGTCCCGCGTGATGGAGCGGACGCGGTGGATAGACATCCGAGGAAATCACGGTGAGGAAGCTCAGCACTCTTATCTTCATCTTCTCGCTTCCACCCACTGCAGCCAGGACTCTGTTAAGATCTGTGAAGAGTCCATTAACTGCGGTGCATCTTGGCGTTGCACAGGAAGTGGTTCGGCCCCTCCTCTCTAATGCGGCGCTCTGCTCTGTTATTGGATCCCAGACTGAGAGATGTGGAAGGAGACAGAGAGAAGTGTGGGACCAAAGACAGGAGTTACTCTGACAGCTGTTATTGATCAGCTGATGATGATGATGATGATGATGATGATGATGATGATGATGATGATGAGGATGATGATGAGTGGTCGTCTCTGTTGTTGTAATTGTTGTGAATTATGAGTCACTCATAGATTTTACCCATAAGCCTCCTCTCCTGTGTCAGAGCGTCTTAATGTTCTGATCAGTGTTTGTTTCCTCTCCTCTGACAGACGCCTTCAACATCATGTCTCTGGACAGCAGCAACAACTATTACAGGTCAGTGAACAGCAGCCTGTCTGTGTCTGTGTCTCTGTCTCTGTCTCTGTCTGTGTCTGTGTCTCTGTCTCTGTCTGTGTCTGTGTCTCTGTCTCTGTCTGTGTCTCTGTCCCTGTCTGTGTCTCTGTATGTGTCTCTGTCTCTGTCTGTCTCTGTCCCTGTCTGTGTCTCTGTCTCTGTCTCTGTCTGTGTCTCTGTCTGTGTCTCTGTCTCTCTGTCCCTGTCTGTGGATGTGAAGCTCATCACATCATGTCTTGTCTTCTGAGAGCCGAGCAGTTGCAGACCTGTTTGTGTCTCCTGTCTCCTCCTGTCTCCTCCTGTCTTTTCCTGTGTCCTGTCTCCTCCTTTCTCATGTCTCCTCCTGTCTTCTCCTGTCTCCTCCTGTCTCCTCCTGCCTCCTCCTGTCTCCTCCTGTCACCTCCTGTCTCCTCCTTTTTCCTCCTGTCTCCTGTCTCCTCCTGTCTTCTGTCACCTCTTGTCTCCTCCTGTCTCCTGTCTCCTCCTGTCTCCTCCTGTCTCCTGTCTCCTCCTGTCTTCTGTCACCTCCTGTCTCCTCCTGTCTCCTCCTGTCTCATGTCTCCTCCTGTCTCCTCCTGTCTCCTGTCTCCTCCTGTCTCCTCCTGTCTCCTCCTGTCTTCTGTCACCTCTTGTCTCCTCCTGTCTCCTGTCTCCTCCTGTCTCCTCCTGTCTCTTCCTGTGTCCTGTCTCCTCCTGTCTCCTCCTGTCTTCTCCTGTCTCCTCCTGTCTCCTCCTGCCTCCTCCTGTCTCCTCCTGTCACCTCCTGTCTCCTCCTTTTTCCTCCTGTCTCCTGTCTCCTCCTGTCTTCTGTCACCTCTTGTCTCCTCCTGTCTCCTGTCTCCTCCTGTCTCCTCCTGTCTCCTGTCCCCTCCTGTCTTCTGTCACCTCCTGTCTCCTCCTGTCTCCTCCTTTCTCATGTCTCCTCCTGTCTCCTCCTGTCTCCTGTCTCCTGTCTCCTCCTGTCTCCTCCTGTCTCCTCCTGTCTTCTGTCACCTCTTGTCTCCTCCTGTCTCCTGTCTCCTCCTGTCTCCTCCTGTCTCCTCCTGTCTTCTGTCACCTCTTGTCTCCTCCTGTCTCCTGTCTCCTCCTGTCTCCTCCTGTCTCCTCCTGTCTTCTGTCACCTCTTGTCTCCTCCTGTCTCCTGTCTCCTCCTGTCTCCTCCTGTCTCCTCCTGTCTTCTGTCACCTCTTGTCTCCTCCTGTCTCCTGTCTCCTCCTGTCTCCTCCTGTCTCCTGTCTCCTGTCTCCTCTTGTCTCCTGTCTCCTCCTGCCTCCTCCTGTATCCTGTCTCCTCCTGTTTCATCCTGTCTCCTCATGTCTCCTCTTGTCTCCTCCTCTCTCCTCCTGTCTCCTCCTGTCTCATGTCTCCTCCTGTCTCCTCCTGCCTCCTCCTGTCTCCTCCTGCCTCCTCCTGTCTCCTCCTGCCTCCTCCTGTCTCCTCCTGTCTCCTCCTGTCTCCTCCTGCCTCCTCCTGTCTCCTCCTGTCTCCTGTCTCCTCCTGTCTCCTGTCTCCTCCTGTCCCTCAGGCGCTCACTCTGACTCCTCCTCTCTCTCCTTAAGGAAATACTCGGCCAATCAGAAAGTCGGCTCCTTCCACTACGTTCACAGAACCTCCTTTGGAAACTACTCCTTCGTCTGTGCTGATGCCACGCTGACCCCAGGACCCAAGAGGCCCTACAACTTCTTTGGGATCCTGAACCAGGTACGGCTGAGGGAACCTCCACCTTCTCTGAAGAGTTTCAATCATGATCAGAGCGAACAGCAGCTCAGACTGAAGCTCTGCAGGAGAACAGCTCAGCTTCAGACCTGAAGGAGTAAAACCAGACCTGATCCCAGCTGGTGTCTCTGTCTCACTAACAGACTCAGATGGACCTGCTGGACACGTTCAGAGCTGAGAGTCTGAGGAGCAACCAGTCCATCTGGTTCGGCCACTACACCACCTCCACCGTCGTCTCCCCCTCACCTGGAGTCAGGGACGTGATGAGGTGAGAGAGGATAAACCAGTTTGACTGGGTGTGTGTGTGTGTGTGTGTGTGTGTGTGTGTTTTACCCTCTTTGTAAGTGAGACAGTCCTCAGGTTATAGAGCCCTTTCTTCCCTTTCTTCTCTTTCTTCTCTGAAAAACCCAAACCGGGCTCACATGCTCATGTTGGGGGTCTGGTTCCAGGTCTGCGGTTGCGTACCTGTGTGGCCACCTGCACACGCTGGGCGGCCTGATGCCCGTCCTCCACAGCCGACATCCTCAAGGAACCCTGGAGCTGGAGCTGGGGGACTGGATGGACAATCGCAGGTACGGATGGAGACAGACTGATGAACAGATCTGTGAGGGTTTTACTCTGCTGGTCTGGATCTTCTCACAGAAAACTCCCCTCAGCCTCTCAGGGTCTCTCAGGGTCTCTCAGGGTCTCTTGGGGTCTCTCAGGGCCTCTCAGGGTCTCTCAGGGTCTCTCAGGGTCTCTCAGGGTCTCTTGGGGTCTCTGATTGAGACTGGTTGTTGGGTCGTTGTGGTCCTGTCATTAAGGACCGGTCTGGTCCAAAGAAAGCTCCTAAAGCAGCCTGAATCTGTCTCCAGGTACAGAGTCCTGGCCTTCGATCACGACCTGCTGAGTTTCTCTGACCTGAGGTTCCAGCAGTGGCCTGCAGTGCTCATCACCAACCCCAAGGAGGCGCAGTACCTCCACCCCGGAGTGGAGCCGCTGGGCCGGATACGAAGGTCCACTCACATCAGGTGCTGCTCTGTGTACTGGTCTCTGAGGGCCACAGGGGCCCCTCCATATGCTCACAGCACAGAGGGCCCCTCTGAGGTCCTCAAACACACACAATACACACACACACACAGCACAGAGGGCCCCTCTGAGGTCCTCAAACACACACACACACACACACACACACACACACAGCACAGAGGGCCCCTCTGAGGTCCTCAAACACACACACACACACACACACACACACACACAGCACAGAGGGCCCCTCTGAGGTCCTCAAACACACACACACACACAGCACAGAGGGCCCCTCTGAGGTTCTCAAACACACACACACATTACACACACACACCACACACATTACACACACACCACTCACACACCACACACTCTGAGGTCCTCAAACACACACACACACACACACACACACACACACACACACACAACACACACACAGCACAGAGGGCCCCTCTGAGGTTCTCAAACACACACACACATTACACACACACACCACACACATTACACACACACACATTACACACACACCACTCACACACCACACAATACATACACACACCAAACACACACACACACACCACACACACACACCCTGCCCTGGTATTTTTATGACATCAGATGACCTGCAGTAACCTCTGTGATCCTGGTACGTGTGGAGCTTCATCAGGATCTGGTTTGACCACACAGCAGCTCTGACTGAGAATGAATGAATGAATGATGACTGAATGAGTGATGAAAAAATGAATAATGAATAATGAATTAATGAATATTGACTGAATGAATGAATAATGAACGAATGAATGAATGACTGCATGAATGACTGAATGAGTGACTGAATAATGAACGAATGAATGAATGAATATTGACTGAATGAATGAATGATGAATGAATGACTGCATGAATAATGACTGAATGAGTGACCTCTGCTTCCTGAAGGGTCCTGGCCTTCTCAGAGGCACCCATCTCCAGGGTGCAGGTCAGCGTGGACGGGGAGCCTCTGGGGGACTGTCGCCCTGCTGGAGGGCCTCTGTTTGTCCTGCTGTGGGATCCGTCGCTCTACCTCAGCGGACTGCACGCCATCAGAGTCACAGTGGAGGTCAGAGCGCGCTCACTCCTGGTCCTCTGACTCTGTGACCTTTGGTCCTGCTCCCATTAGATTGAAAGACGTCAGTGTGTAGGCGGCTTACTGTGAACTGTGTGTGTGTGTGTGTGTGTGTGTGTGTGTGTGTGTGTCAGGACGCGGCAGGCCGCTCGTCGGTGCGGGAGCAGCACTTTACTCTGGAGGAGGACCTGACTCCCAGCTTCGGTTTCGTGCAGTCCTTCATCCTCCTCACAGACCACTACATCCTGGGCCGAGTGGCCTTCGTCTTCATGATGCTGCTGAACGTCGGCGTGCTGCTGGCGTTCAGGTTCCTGAGCGTTCCCTCCAGGAGAGGTGAGGCGGGCTGATGACGGAGCTCAGAGAGGCTGATGATGTGGAGGTCTGTGGTCCCAGGATGTTAAAGGTGTGCTCTGTCGTCCACAGGAGTGTACTCTCAGGCCTGCATGTCGCTGCACCTCGTCAGCTCCATGGACTCCTTCTTCTACTCTCTGCTGCTCTTCAACCTGTGCACGGCCTTAGGTGGGTCTGCTGCTCCGTGTGGACACCTGCAGGGAGGAACCCTCAGGAAGACACACACACACACACACAGACACAGAGTGTGTGTTTCTCTGCGTGTGTGACGTCTCTGTGCTGCTCCTCCTCTCAGGTCCATGGTTCATTGGCGAGATGATCGACGGCCACAGCGGTGCGTGCTTCGCCTTCGGGGTCTTCATCGATGGACACTTCCTGGAGGGCAGCCTCACTTACGTGGTCGGAGTCGTTCAGGTGAGAAAAAGCTGCTGCTCCCTCTGTGTAACGTCTCTCCTGATCTGAGCGGGGTTTAGGCTCCGCCCCTCTGAACAGACCTGTGAGCGTTGATGTGTTTGTAGCTGCTCTGTGACCCTCCTGGTTAGTCTGGATTGTCTCATCAGTCCTGACTCATTTCCTGTCCCGTAGCTGCTGTTCTTCAACATGCCCCTCACCTCTTATCTGTGCTGGAGCCTTCACCACCGTTGCCGTGGCAACACCTTCCGATCTCACTTCCTGCGGCCGGGCTGCCGCTGGTGGACTCTGGCGGTTCACGTCTTCATGCTGCTGCTGCTCACCTGGCAGGCCCACTCCTGCTACTTCCTGCTGGAGACCTACGGCCCCATGGCCTTCTTCCTGTCTCCTGTCCGCACGTGGGCGCTGGGCCTCGGCCTCATACTGGTGTACCGCGCCTGGACAGGCCCCGCCCCCCTCCTCGGGGATCACAGCAAGAGCGTCTCCTCTTGACAGTAACTGCACTGAACCACCTCCACCTCCACCTCCACCTCCTCCACCCCCCCTCAGCCTGACTCAGATATGTTTGCGTCTCTCTGGGTTCCTCACAGCTCATCTCCTCCCTCTCTCTCTCTCTCTCTCTCTCTCTCTCTCTCTCTCTAGCTCGTATCGTTTACTTAATATGCATGTTGTTGTAAAGCACTGATGAGCACATTTCTGGCCATATTCATACTCATAGCGATGTGTAGAGTGCAGGGAGCCTGGGAGACGTGAGGCGGTGAGGAGCGCTCTGCGCGTCGCGCTCGGCGTGCCGCGCTCGGCGTGCCGCGCTCCGCGCGTCGCGGTGGAGCGTGCTCTCAGAGCTGCACATGCAGCTGACTCTTTACTTGAGCTGACGCACTTTCTGGAAGTGCTGCCTTGTTGGCCTGAAGCCACTCCTCCACTGCCAAACGATGAATTAGACAGATTCCACCTTCATTCACTGAGAGGCGAGACGTGCCAAACCCATCCTCCTGTTCCCCTCCAGGACACCACAGCTGCTGCTCAGAGAGGAGCTCAGTTAGTAGACTGTGAGCTGCCCTGAGAGTCTCTGTAGAGGAGGCTCACACACCTCACACACCTCACACAGTTCACACACCTCACACAGCTCACACAGCTCACACACCTCACACAGTTCACACACCTCACACACCTCACTCAGCCTGTAGTGACCGCGCCGCCTGTGGCTCATCGTCCACAGGAAGAGAGTCAGAGAGCGCCGTAGATTCAGAGTCATCAGAATTACCCGCTGCACACGACTGCCACTGTCTGGACTCAGAGTCATCATATCAGAACTTCAAAGCCAGAATACACACTCACACACTCACACACTCTCACACACACTCGTTCACACTCTCACACACAGCGAGCCGGCCTGACTCTTAGTGCAGACTGAAAGCAGCTGTTTGTTCCTCAGGAATGTGAGCGCTCCAACGTCAGGCTGGTCCCAGAGGACTGCAGGAGCACACACACACACACACACACACACACACACACACACACACACACACACACACACACACACACACACACACACACACACACACACACAGAGCCAGATGAGGTGGTGGGTCAAAGGTGAATGTGTTTCCGCTGAAACGAGATGAAGAAGATGTTTTTAGTTGATTCGTTCTGATTGTTGATTGGTTCAATTCCCTCCAATGAGCTCCTGTCTGAAAGGCCCCACAGTCACTCAGTCATTCCCAGTGTGTGTGTGTGTGTGTGTGTGTGTGTGTGTGTGTGTGAGGACATGTTTGCTGCCTCAGAGCCATGGTTCCTTATTTCCTGTGAAGGCGTCTGTAACAGACTCAGTCTGATGTAAAAACCAGAAGCAGAGATAGCAGACTGTGTAGACCACATTGATCCGGTTCCAGTGGAAGCAGGGTGTAGACCACATTGATCCGGTTCCAGTGGAAGCAGGGTGTAGACCACATTGATCCGGTTCCAGTAGAAGCAGGGTGTAGACCACATTGATCCGGTTCCAGTAGAAGCAGGGTGGGTTTTCAGGCCCTGCGTGGTGTCAGAGGAGCTCAGGAAGAGCTGCTCTCACCTGGCGCCCCGTCAGTCTCAGCACAGGAAAGAGTTTCTGTCTCCTGCTGGTCTAAAACCGGACTGTGTGACTCCAGCATGAAGCAGACCTGATGGATCCTGATGCTCACGCTCTCTGTCCTCATCGCTCTGTTCGGTTTCTGACCTCCACCTGGACCACCATCAGGGATGGACTCTGAGGGTCTGTGGTGTCCTCTGGACTCGTCCTCTGGACTCGTCCTGTGTCCCTGCTCTTCACTCTTCTCTGTTCGGATGATCTGATGATGATTTTACACCTGACACATATTTTTCTTGTGACAACTCAGATTAGAGACGACCACGATTTTATTTTATTAATGGTTTATAGTGCTGTGGAATAAAACGTTCATTACAGGAACTCACTCGCTCGTCCTTTGGTCCGTCTCACAAACCCCATGAGCTCATACTGAGAGAGAGAGAGAGAGAGAGAGAGAACAGAGAGAGAGAGAGAGAGAGAGAGAGAGAGAAAACAGAGAAAACAAGAGAGAATGAGAGTGAATGAGAGAGAGCGAGAGAGAACGAGAGAGGATGAGAGAATGAGAGAGTGAGCCTTAAAGTGACAGAAACCAGCAAAATAACAACAAGCTGCAGATTTTTCAGGCTGTTTTTTTTCTTCAAATCTGAACAACAAACAAAACGAGAAACAGAAACAGTTGAAGTTTGGTGATCAGAGACGTGAGTCACACCTGAACAAATACAAGCAGGAAAGAAGAGATGGAGAGGTGTGTTTTTAATCCTGTCAGTGTTCGCTGCTGAAAAGTGAAGACAGAATTATCTGAGAGTCTCAGCTGGACTTAAATCATTTCTCTGTATAAATGAACTGATAAAAAAATTACTCCAACATCCCCAAAGAAAGACAGGAGGGCAAACTTTAAAGAAAGTCATTCCAACATCATGAATTAAAACATGTTTAAAACATGTCAGGATTGGCTCGTATAGAGGTGCTGAGCTCTTGGTTTCTCTATGACCTCATTATGACCTCGTTATGACCTTGTTTATTTTAGTTATTTCTCTCTCATAGAAACATTTGATTGTGTTGATCCTTTGTTTTAGCAGAGAGGACCTGCTGAGAGCGAGCACACAGAAACCTGTAGAATCACAGAAACACGAGCTCTGAATGTTTGAATGTTTTTTATTATCAGGTCTGAAACTTCAGTCAGAGACGAAGGTAAAAACAGGAAACATGTTGAAAGAGTTTATTTGTGCTAAATGAGACGAACAGACTCCAGCAGCTGTGGAGGTTTCTGTCTGTCCTCCAAACCCTCACACTCATGATGATGATGATGATGATGATGAAGTTGTTCGTCTGCTTTGAGAAGGAGTCACAGCTCAGCAGTCTGAGCCGCCTCCTCAGAAGCTCTCAGAGCGGCTGAGTGAACGTTTCAGGCTGACGAGCTGAAGACTGAACCATGATGCTGCTGTGAGGTATTAGTGGCTGCTACTTTGTTGTTTTATTCTTCTGACACAAGATGGCAGCAAAAGCATCTGCTCCATGAAACTGTAAAAATAAAAGAGGAGAGGAAGAGCTTCAAAGATGAGACGAGGAGAACGACTCGTTCACCGTCCTGCTGAGAGTTTAACTGAAGCTCAGGGTGAAGTTTCTTCTTACTGAGATTAAAAACTTCTGGACGTCAGTCAGAGAACAGAACACATGTTAGAGTAAAGATGGCTGCCAGCAGATAAAGAGAGAACACGTCTGTGAGCCGAGGCGCTGACGCCGGCAGGCCGCTTCACTGAGGTTCATGAAACTTTGATCTGGAAACGTGAACGTGACGGATGCTGGGAGGGATGGTGGAGCTCATGAACGGTCACATGTTTTATTTATGTTGAAAAAAGACGTCTCCTACCAGGGGTGTGTAACGTCTCCTTCCACATGTGAAGTGAACTCAGTTTCAAAGCGTTTATTGATTATTGATTTATGATCTAACAGGCTGCTGTCAGCTGACCGAGGCAGCACCTCCCCACAGGTCATCAGTCAGTGTCGGTAACAGGAGGGACGAGCGGATTCTCTTCACTCTGACATCTTTATGATTTGCTTCCCCACATTTCCTCCTTTCATCATGGAGCAAAATGCATCTGCAAAGAAATGCAGAAACATCCCCAAGTCACCAAAAAGAGTCATGTGATCAGATTAAATGTTAAATAATCCACAGACCTCCTATATTCTCAATCCCGTCCGCCACGCTCTCCAGGACCTGCAGAGGGGGGGGGGGGGCAGGTTTTCAGGTTTAAACAGTGTGAAGATCAGAAAACAGGGACTGGAGCGGGCTCAGTCGGCCCCGCCTCCTCACCTTGATTTGTCCTGATTTAACCAACCGGCTGAGCTCGCTGAGGGCAGCTCCCGCCTTGTTCATGTAGCTCAGCACCATAAAACGCTCCCGGGTGATGTTCTTCCTGCGCAGGACTTCCTGTATCTCCTCACTCAGGGGGGGAGGGTAGGGCACGTCCTTGTTGTACTGTGAGATCTGCCCACACAGGATCACATGACCTCCACCGTTCATCTGCAGATGAAGAGGGCTGGAGGTCAGCGTTTGGGATCGACTCTAGAAAACTGAAACGACTCGCTGCTGGAAAAGACGGATGAACAGGTCTGGAAGCACAATCAGTGCAAGCAGAGCCAACGAGCGCCTCATGGTTTAACATCCTGCAAGTGAAACACACACACACACATCATGTGACAGAGCTGTGCTCACAGAAAGGACACTGACGCTACCTGAGAGATGATGGCGTCGCTGATGCTTCCTCCCACGTTGTCGAAGTAAACGTCGACCCCCTGAGGGCAGCTCTGCTCCAGCTTCGTGGGGACGTCCTCCTGACGGTAGTTGATGGCTGCATCGAAGCCCAGATCTTCCACCAGCACTCTGCACTTCTCATCAGACCCACAGATACCCACCACCCTCACACACCCGTCCAGACGGCCAATCTGAGAGAGAAGCAGCGAGTCGTCAACGTTCATCTCTCTCATACATCTGAACCAAAACTCAATCTGAGGGATTAAACTCAGTCTGACTCTTCCTGGGTGGAGAAGTCCTGAAACTGGTTTCTGAACGCTGTTCCTTTAACACTGTGCTGCCCTCACCTGACCCGCTATGGAGCCACAGGCCCCAGCCGCTCCGCTCACCACCATGGTTTGATTCCCTCCTTTGGTGACGTGACCCTTCTCTCTTACACCCAGCAGGGCTGTCAGACCTGTGATACCCACTGCACCCAAACAGTAGGAGAGGCGCCCGTCAACCAGCTGTGGGTCAACCTGTGATGGAGGACAGTCAAAACCAGAAAACCAGGACTTGATCTGACTCAGAGGTCAGTGAGGACAGCTAACCCAGCCCGACTCTTCAGGTGCTGAAACAGTAATCTGACACACCTTCTGTAAGACGCTGCCCTTCATGACAGCCTGAGTCTGCCACGGCCAGTTAAAGTCTGTGACCACATCCCCCTTCAGGAGACCAGCACAGCAGCTGGACTCCACCAGGCCCACGCCGCCACCATCCACACACCCTGACAGCTGCCACGGGGTCAGGTACTCGGCCCCGGTGTCTTCGTTCATCCTGCAGCGCTGCAAAGAGAGACAGAGAGAGGAGAGCTGGAGGAGGATTGATGTGTGTGTGTGTGTGTGTGTGTGTGTGTGTGTGTGTGTGTGTGTGTGTGTGTTTGTGTGTGTGTGTGTGTGTGCAGTCTGACTGTGTTCCTACCATGTATGGGTCGACTGACAGGTAAAGCGTCCGAACCAGAACCTCTCCATCTGTCAGCTCAGGTGATAAACTTATCTCCTCCAGCCGGAAGTTTTCAGGAACAGGTGTTCCGTTTTTACCTTAGAGGAGATGACAGTTAATGTAGGTGTAATAACCACACGAGAGCAGCAACGTTTCCGGATCAAACACCTTTTTTCATTACAGGAAACAGAAACTTCTGGTCCTACCAGGTCGTGAGTTGAGAACGATTCTCTGCACCTGCATCCTCAAAGAGTAGCGCTAACAGACGCTAACCTTAAAACCGATCTTTTAAAAAACGACCCAACAAACCTTTTTCACTGCGTTACGAGTTCAAACTGTTTAAAGTCTGAGTTATTTACACTGAAATAAAACTCAAATAAACGAACAAGCTGCTGGAAACTTTTCCTAAACGCCGTGTTTGCATTAGAAGTTAACAGAAAGTCAGCACGACAAAGCGCGCGAGGCCTCACTGACGCCAACTTCCGGCTTCGTCCTGCAGTCGTTCACAGACACTTAAACGGTTTTATTACCAGCTACAGGAGTCCGTTTGTTCGACATATTTCATGACTTGTTCATAATAATGATACAGTCTGAAAAAAAGGCGCTAAACACAACCTTTCTGACAGTCATTGTCTATTTATGTCTCATTATTATTGTTCTCTGCAGGAAGTTTCACATTGCACATGCGTATTAGCTCCACAGAGCTGACGCATACGCAGGAAGGAGCTCAGATATTGAACTTCTTTCTTTTAACGCCTGTCCTTTCTTTTCTTTTGTCTTTTTTTTAAGTTTAAAGTTTATATTTTACGCACTGCCGTTTTCAAACAATGGTTCATTACATAAAAAATATGAATATTCATAAATAACAGAATAACTGAAATAAAAAATAAGTATGAATTAAATAAAATGATTTAAAATGGAATAAAATGGCCCCAGATGAATTAAAAAATTAACCAAAATAAAGTATATTAATTCAAAGGACATAAGTTGTGACGCGATATCAGTCCCGAGTTCCTGTTGTATGAGAAGGGAACTCTCTTGACTCAAATATAAGATCTTTTTGAACCGTTAAGGCAGCTTCAGTCGACCAAAAACGGAATGCGCCCCAAACCAGCTATTTTAATATTCCGGATCATCGATGCTGCAGATATCTGACACAACTCAGCCGTTAACGGACCAGAAAGAGCATTTCACGTCGACGCTAACGATGCATCCGGTTATCATCGGCGTGTGCGGGCGGGCTCAGCTCCTGGAGAGAGGCTGCAGCGTCGTTGGTTAGCTAAAGTGGAAGTAAAGAGTGAGGAGTTGAAGAACTGGAGAAAGTGAAGTTTGGGTGAGCTCATTTAGCAGCTACAGGAGGATCTTTAAGCAGGGACATGAGGACGTGTTCGCCATGGAGGGACAGACTGTGATGTAAGTGTTGAAACGAGCCCAGGCTGAGTGTCTGATTCAGGTGAAACACTCTGCACGCAGCATCCAGGTGGTTCACAGCTACCAGTTAGCATTACCTAACTGATCATATGAGCTGCCTGTGCATGCACTACTCCACCTGGACATCCCTCACACACACACACACACACACACACACACACACACACACACACACACACACACACACACACACACCGTGTACACTTAATGTCCCATTCATCCCAATCAGCGGTGTTTATATTCAGGTCTCTCTCTGTAAAACTCGCACTTATACTTCTTTCAGCGTAAATAGACTAAAAAGCAACAGATTAATGACGTCATCATGTGACATGATCATGCATTAACACAGGCAGCCTTAATGTTAAAATAATTATAAAAGCACTTCCTGTTTTGTCCACCAAATTCATTTCATATAATAATCATACGTGCTAACATGATGGAATTATGATGCATTAAATAAAGTCTGTGTATTATAATCTTTGTTTTTTTTCATGCATTAATTATCACATATATATATCCAGTCACGTGACTAACCTGTTTATCGTTAACTTGGATGAACTGGAGGTTTTCCTGCTGCTCAAATGTTTTTCTGTCTAAACTATTTTTTAAATCAAAGCTTTCTATAAATTTAAAACGAGCTTCATTCCTTGTATTAAACATTTTTATGATGTCATTGTGCTATATTTAGATTAATATGGCTTCAGAATGTGTTTGTAACATTTCAACAGGCCCCTTCAGAAATGCTTAAATCTGTGACATCTATAACAACAACAGGAAATTCATCTTTTTAAAATGATAATAAATCTGTTTTATTATGTGTGAATAAGGGGAAAAGACCATGTGACATAGAGAAGAAGTCCCATTGGTGGTCCTGCTCAGTCTGTTTGAAATGGAACAGAAAACTATCAAAGCTTCGCCTGCAGGAGCTGCATCGTCACAGATTTGATGAAAAGTCTCCTGATCAAACGCTTTCTGAATGAATGATCGTCCTTCAGCTGAGAGCTCCGTCATTTTCACTCTGATTCATCAGAGGCAGACGTGTCAGACTCAGGTTTTGTGAGGCCGGCTGAGGACTGGAGGGGGGGGGGGGGGGGGCTGCAGGCATGTGCCTGGGCTTGTTCCTGATGCTGCATTGATTCCTACTGTTTCATACGAATCAGGCACTTTGACTTCCTCTCAGGTCTTCTTCCTGTAGCAGAAGTTCAAACTGGTCGTGTCAACAGGTGTTCAGGTGTTCAGCACTAGATTATAACCAGCTTCAGTCTCTTCAGGTGTCGGTGTTTCTGCTCCTGTCGCTCCGTCTCGTCCTCAGAGTTTCTGATGAGTATTTTTAGAAGCTGGTCACAGAGAATTTGTTCTCTGACTTCAAACCAGTCTCTAAGTTTGAATTTTGATGCTATAAGAGGCCTTAAAGAGGCCGTCACTGACAGACTGAGGAGGACGTCAGGGAGTCTAAATCCTATCATGACTGACACGGGCGGGTCCAAAGCTTTGTCGACCCGTTGAACCCAAACGATGCCGTCAGCTCTGCAGGGTGAACTCTGCTCCAAGCCCAACTCACAGTGATTAACAGCACATAGCTCAATATGTTTTAAAATTTGGTTTAATATTAGCTAGTTAGCAGTTAGCTTATGTTATTATCAGGCTACAGTGAGCTCACAGAATGAATGAGGTCATAAGAGAGGCCTCTGTACACACGGCCAACAGCCAATGAAAAACCAGGACAATAAAATTAGATTAATTATAGAAAAAAAAATCTGTTGTTGGGACTTGATGAAAGAAATAAAATCATTTATTAGAGGCTGTAATTAATTAATGGTGATTAATCACACGTCAATATTCAAACAAGCAACATTTTTCAGTTCAGGTGGATTTTGGTGGATGAATAAATCAGTGAAGAGACATTCAGACACTAAAACATCAGAATCCATCAGTTTCCTTCAGTTTCCTTCAGTTTCTCTGTTTCACTTTCATTTATTCAGCTTTAAAAACTGAAACTGTTCCGTCTGAAGCTGAAAGCAGCAGGTGTGTTGAACTGTGAGGTTCTTTCACTTTGTTAAAGCCCGCTTTTCTGACGCTTTAATATCAATTAAACAGGATCTTTCTCCCCTCGTGCGGCCTCCGTACATCAGGCCTGCAGCGTCTCTGCAGACTGAGGGAGTGTGTGAGTGTGTGAGTGTGTGAGCTGCACAGAGAAGTGTGTGTAGCTCGGGGTGTGTCCTTCCCCTTCATCCCCGCCGTCCTCCCATGTGTGTCGGAATTTCCCGCATGGACTGAGAGGGATCTTGCTCCGTAAATTACAGCGCCTTGCGTTTCAGAGGAAGACCTTATATGGGCACGGAAGTGGGTGTGGCTACCGAGCTGATGGCTGGGAGAAGGAGGAGGAGGGGGGGGTCACAAGACAGGCAGAGACACGGAGAGACTCGATGTACAGCGAAAGGCCGCGTTGCAAGTGAGTTTTTGTGCAATCGTAGTGCAATAATGTGCAACAGACAGCAGGGGCATTGCGCCGGCGCATCTGCAGATTAGCGCTGCGCTTCCGGCTGGAGAGAACTCGTGTTTACACGCTGGACCTCTTTTCCTCCTGACTGAAAAGCGAGAGGAGGGGGGGTCAGGGGAAAAGTCCCCGTGAGTGAGGTCAGCAGCATAGCATGAGTCAACCTTGGGGATGAATGCAGACCTCATCCCGGCCCTGAACCGTGCGGGCCCGCTCAGATCCTGCGAGCCGAGCCGAGCCGAGCCGAGCCGCCGTTAGGAGCAGCCTCATGACAAACACAGTGAGTACAGGGGGGGCAGACTGGGTCTGAGCCGTGTGTCGGGGGCTGCTCTGCCTGTTGTGGTCTCCACCGAGTGTTATTGTGGCTCAAAGTTTTGTTTACCTCGCCGGAGCGCGCTCCCCTCCGAGGCTCGGTCCGGCTCCGTGTGTCCGTGGATGTTTAGCAGGACTCGGTCAAAGCCGATTGAGAGCCCAGAACAAGACATGTGACGTATCAGGCTTGTTGACAAGTTGAAGCGAGGCTCGGTAGGTGTCTGGGTCTCTCTCTCTCTCTCTCTCTCTCTCGCTCTCTCTCTCTCTCTCTGCATTGTTGGCTTGTTTTGATGCACCGACACGGCTCGTGTCTGGATAATCCTTCTCCTGACACAAAGAGGGTTTCTGCTGCTGTGCGCGCAGCTAGCCCACCTCAGACCGGGATGTGGGGGGAGCAGGCAGGTCCAGAGGAGTCCTGTCATGGACGGACTCTGCGTGTAGTCTTTCTGTGGTCTCCTCCACGCTGCAGGCCTCGGATGCTCGCTGCACGGCGCGCGCTCGCCGCGCCACACGGGCCGCGTTAAATCGGGAAACGTTGCTGGATTAGGGCGGCTGATGGCGCTGACATTTATTGTAAGCCAATTTAACGTGTTGCTTTGTTTATTGGGCTGAAGCCCGGGCTTGTGTAAGGTTGCTCCTGTGATGCGTCACGATGATGAGCTCTGTGGAGCATGCTCGCTCCCTGATCAGCACCAACATGTTCCTGCAGCGCTGCAGGAGGATCCTGCAAAGAGGACGAGTGTCCTCCTCATGCATGTTGGTCAGACAGGCTGTAAACATGTGGAGCATCACATGGGGCGGCTGATGCACACACACACACACTCAGAGAGAGAGAGAGACTCGGTCAGCCACGTTGCAGGGTTCCTCTCCCACCTCTCTGTGTTGTGCCTCTGAGCCTGTGCAGGATCTGAACAGCTGCAGCGGTCTATTTTAAGACGCTGGAGTTTTACTGGGCCACCAGAGTAAAGGGTGATGAGTGTCAGTCCCTGCCCAGGTTTCCAGGAGCGAGCTGTACGGATCCTTCTGTTGATTCATGCATTCAGAGCGTTAGCTTGTTGTTGGTGATGATTTTAGCTGCCGACAAACAGCCTCCAGGGTTTCTGGGCTGCTGCACAAATGTGACAAGATTTTAATTCTATACAGATGGAGCGAGAACGAAACAGTCGGGATCTGTGTGCATCCTGTAACTTGGCAGACCGCACTGTGTCAAAATCTGCTCCAAAGCCTCAGCATCAGAGCAGATTTTTTAAAAAATCATCACCACAGGTTACCATGGCGATTGTCAAAATCCCCGAACCAGAGCCTGCAAGGCCGTTTTGACTTCTTCCTCCTTTCTGTCTTTCTTTCTTTCTTTCCCTCCTGGGATGATTGTGTCACGGTGAGTCATACTCGCTCACTTTCGTTTGCCCGTTTGGAGAGAGCAGCCTCGGTTCAGAGGGCAGAGTTCCCCTTCCTGTCCGCCTCAGATGAGTCAGAGGTGGAGAGAGCAGAGGGAGGGAGCGCCTTCTCTGTGACAGCTTCACGTCCTCTCTCTCTCTCTCTCTCTCTCTCTCTGGGGTCAGGTGTAGGTGCTGGGCTGCTTGGAGGACCTGATCCCTGTCATGTGATCACAGTGACCCCCCCCCCCCCCCCCCTCTTTATTCTCACAGCAGATACCTTTCAGTCGGGTCTTTTGTTGAAAAAGCAAACAGCAGCTTTTTACTCCACAGAGGCGGGTTCATAATGAGACCCCCTCCCTGTGGGGACCCCTTTAGTCTGACAGCTCAATGCTTGACCTCTCTCTCTCTCTCTCTCTCTCTCGTTCTCTCTATACAGGGTGTCGTCCATGAATGAGCCGAGCACGTGGACTCCTTCAGGTCAGCTCACCTCAGGCCAGAAGCCTCTGAATGGATCAGCGAGAGCTGCAGAGAGGAAGAGGAGCTGGTTTTCTGTGGAGTCCCAGCTGTAGACTTTCAGCTTCACGTTAATCTGGACCTGTTTCCTCTCTGAGTGGAATCTCCTCACCTGCTCTGGTTGGTAACGCTCACCTGGCTCAGCTTATTCATGCCCGTCATGAGTGTACCAGCCCAGCAGAAACCCAGCGCCAAGAGAACGGGCAAACGCATCACCTTCTTCAATGAGCAGAGCGCCGCCATGAAGGAAAGCGCTCAGCTCCCCGAGGGGTCCTACTACGCCCCGGGCGGCGCCGCCTCAGAGCCCGGACAGAGTGAGGCTGCAAGCACCGTCAGCTCCAACCCAGAGGGCCCCCACATGTACCTCAACTCTGTCATCTTCAGCCCGGATAAGGGCGACCAGAGCCGGGGTCACTATCAGCAGACGGTGCCCATGAAGTGGGCCCACCAGGAGCCCAGCCAGCAGCAGCCCTCTCTGTCCCAGCAGCAGAGAGCTGCTCCCTGGAACACGCTGACAAACTGGGGACAGAACATCGCTAATTTCATCGGTGGAGTCAACGTAACGGACTCAAGGACCCAGAATGCATTTGTGAAGCCGATGCACGAGGCGTCCGGTTTGCAGCCGGCGAGCAGAGCTGCAGACAAGCAGCCGAACCCTGCAGCCGAAGCGTACAGAGACGCTGTGAAGGCCCGGGGTCTGGACTGGGAGCAGCAGCAGCAGCAGCAGCAGCAGCAGTCCCAGGCCTTTCAGGAGACCCTGAAACCTGGAGCGCTGAACCCCCAGCAGCACGGCGCCTTACACCCAGGAGGAAGCTCCGTGCTGCAGCCCTTCCAGCTGGCCTTCGGTCAGCCGAAGCAACACCTGCCAGCCTACTACCAGGCCTTTCAAGGCAACAGGACAACCCTACCAAACCCCCCCATCTACTCCACACAGGCTAAAGCCCCCCACCAGATGCAGCAGCTGCAGAAGCAGGAGCAGATCCAGCGCCAGCAGCAGCAGCAGCAGCAGCAGCATCACATCATCCAGCAGCAGATTCAGCAGCAGCACCATCAACAAATGCAACAACAACAGATCCTTCAGCATCAACAGCACGTCCAGCAGCAGCTGCAGCAGCAGCAGCAGCAGCAGCAGATCCAGCACGAGCAGCAGCAACAAAAGATACAGCAACAACAAAAGATACAGCAACAACAAAAGATACAGCAACAAGAGCAACAGCTGCAGATTCAGCAGCAAATGCAACATCAGCAGCTGCAGCAACAAAACCCTCACGTGCTCAACTTCTACCCCGCCGCACAGAACGCACAGCCGCAGACGCAGACGCAGCCGGTGGTGGTTCACTCCCAGGAGGCCTCTGCTGTAGGGCCCCCAAAGATCCAGGAACCCATCATCCAGGACATCACCCCAGAGCCGCAGGGGCCCTCAGACCCACTCCAGACCGAGCCCCAGACTCAGCTCCAGTCCCAAACGCAGCTCCGCAGATCACGGCGGCTCTCAAAGGAAGGAGGGGCCCCGTCCGAGAACCCTTTCCTCTCCGCTTCTTCAGATCAGACTGCCCCGGGGCCTCAGGGACCCCAGAACGGGGCCCGCGACATCCAGGCGGCCCCAACAGGCGTGATCCAGAGCACACGCAGGAAACGGAGGGTGTCTCAGGAGGTCAACCTGGAGACTCTGGCCCAGAAGGCCTCAGAGATGGAGTCCCTGCCGTCACACGTAGTCAAGGTAAAAACCCTCTTTGGTTCTGGTCTCTCTCTCTCTCTCTCTCTGTCTGTCTCTCTCTCTCTCTCTCTCCTCCTGGTTTTAACCACAGGAATTAGAGTCTTCTCTGTGTCCCTCTAAACTGTAACCCTGAAGTATCAGAGGAGGAGCTGGAAACTCCTCCTCTGTGTATCTGCTGTGACTGCAGAGGGCCTTCAGCTCCTCCACAGGAGTAGGAAGTGGAACCAGGCGCTGAAGGCAGCTGCCAGAAAACGCTCCACACTGTTGTTGTTTGTGATCAACGTGTTTGTGGAGGAGACGCTGGATGTGATCGACGCCCAGCGAAGCTTAGAGCCCAGAAAGGAGGCGCTCAGGGGGGGGAGGTGGAGTCTGAGGAGCTGTGGACTGAACACAGACCCTCTACAGGTCTTCAGGAGGACTCCTGCTCAGTCCGGACTGCGACTTGTGAAGTCGTATGTTGATCCGTGTTTCTGAGCTGAAAGTCTCCATTGTGCAACACACTGTTTCCAAACAGCCGTGAGTCAGTGTGTGTGTGTGTGTGTGTGTGTGTGTGTGGCTCAGTGGGCTGTGCCCTGGATTCGCCTCCCAGGGTAGCTCTTCATACTGACAGCGTGTTTGGTTACATGCCTGCACCCCCCCCCCCTCCTCCATCAAAGGAGAGAAACTCCAGCCTGGCCTCGGTTGCCCCGTCCCTCCCCCTCTCTCTCTCTCTCTCTCCCTCCACACAGGGGGGTGCGGGGCGGCCCGGCCTGCAGAGCTCAGCAGAATGTGTGTGTAGGAGCTGGAGTTTTCCACAGCCTGATGAGCTCAGATCCAGCTGATCCTCTGCTGCGTGTCTCCGTGTCCCTGCAGACGTGTGCAGCGTGACGGAGGAGAGACGCCTCTGAAGTCGCTCACAGTCCTTCTCTTCCAGCTCGCTCACTTTGTTTAAAGTGAAGATAGCTCCTCAGGATGCTCAGCGTCCCTGAGACGCTGCAGGAAGGACATCAGAGTGCAGACTGAACCCACAGATACACGTCTGAACCAGTCCTGGTTTTAGTCTCATTGTTCTGTGGTGGTTTTCATCCATCAGTTAAAGTCTGGAGCTCCATCAACTCTTCACTCATCAGTAAATCATCTTTCATCAAAGCAGCAGATCAGACAGACACTGAGATCAACCCTGATCAAGGCCTGAGTCTGCACAGGCGGCCTGACGTAGACCACCAGACCAGAACCACGCAATGAAGCCCTGTGATTGGTCCACTGGGCAGCTTCACGTCCTGCATTTAAATATTTCTGTTCATCGTCCCTTCATTCCTCTCCTCCTCTCCACGTCTTCTCCTCCTCTCCACGTCTTCTCCTCCTCTCCTCTTCTCCTCCTCTCCTCTTCTCTTCCTCTCCTCTTCTCTTCCTCTCCTCCTCTCCTCTTCTCCTCCCCTCCTCTCCTCTTCCTCTCCTCCTCTCCTCTTCTCTTCCTCTCCTCCTCTCCTCTTCTCCTCCTCTCCTCCTCTCCTCGTCTCGTCCTCTTCTCCTCTCCTCGTTTCGTCCTCTCCTCTTCTCCTCTCCTCGTCTCGTCCTCCCCTCTTCTCCTCTTCTCCTCCTCTTCTCCTCTCCTCCTCTCCTCTTCTCCTCCTCTCCTCGTCTCCCTCTCTCCTCTTCTTCTCTTCTCCTCTTCTCCTCCTCTCCTCCTCTCCTCTTCTCCTCCTCTCCTCCTCTCCTCTTCTCCTCCTCTCCTCGTCTCCCTCTCTCCTCTTCTCCTCCTCTCCTCCTCTCCTCTTCTCCTCCTCTCCTCTTCTCCTCCTCTCCTCGTCTCCTCCTCTCCTCTTCTTCTCTTCTCCTCTTCTCCTCTTCTCCTCGTCTCCTCCTCTCCTCCTTGTCTCTGATCTTCAGGATTCTTTTCAAACATTCAGAACCTGAAACTCTTTGTCTCTTCCTCTCTTCCTCTCCTCCTCTCTTTGTCTCTTCCTCTCTTTGTCTCTTCGTCTCTTCCTGCTCTGATTCTCTCAGACTAATGAAGCGTCTTTATGAAGTCGGTTTCGTGGGTCATTATTAAACCTCATGTAGAGTCTGTCGTCACTGTAGACTGAATATTGACTCCTCAGGGTCTGGACCTGAAGACTTTAAGTCGGTTCCTGTCCCTCCGTCTCTTTCAGGAGCCTCACAGGCCATGGAGTCCGTCCGAACCAGAGAGCCTGAACGCCAAGCGACCACGAGACGAAAGCCTCCTCCCGCTCGTCATTCCCGTCTCTGTTCCGGTGCGGCAGCAGGACCCGTCCTCTCCTGATGGAGACGAGGACACCTCGGCCTCTCTTTGGCCCCCCAGGTCCACAAACCCTCAGGAGCTGGGCCGCAGCGACCACAAGCCCTCAGTCATCGTCACCCGGCGGCGCTCGCTCAGGAACTCCTTGACGGAGAGCTCAGAGCAGGTGGGTCCAGGTGTCCTCAGTCTCCAGGTTTTCAGTTTGCTTGTTAGAAAGTTGAGTCTGTTTTCCTGGAGGGATGTGACACTGTTCCTCCTGCAGCTCTTAAATCCTCCTGTGTGTGTGTGTGTGTGTGTGTGTGTGTGTGTGTGTGTGTGTGTGTGTGTGTGTGTGTGTGTGTGTGTGCCTCGCTCCCTTCCCCCCGCTCTGCCCCGGGTCTCCCCTGCCCCCATCCAGTCCTCCACCCTGCTCTCCCTTTCTCTGCTGCGTTTGGGGGGATTTGGTGAACCGGTTGGCCTGCCCCAGATCAGGCAGATTATCAGGGTTTAGCAGAGGCCTACTGTACAGTGTGTACTGTGCCTGCAGGGTCGGGGTGCCGTTCTGTCCCTGCAGGACCAGGACCAGACTCTGAATCTGTCTCACAGCGAGCAGCAGCTTCATCACTTCCTGAATCTTCTTCAAACTCTGTTTCTTCTCTGTCAGAACGGAGCCGACGCTGAGCGGGACGATGACGGCAAGAAGTCCAAGCGGCGGCCCCGGCCCGAGCCTCTCTTCATCCCGCCGCCCAAACCCGGTCTGTTCATCGCCCCTCCAGTCTACTCCAGCATCACGCCCTACCAGAGCCACCTCCGCTCCCCCGTTCGCCTGGCAGACAACCCTCTCACCATTCCCCCCTACACGCCGCCGCCCATCCTCAGTCCGGTCCGGGAGGGCTCTGGACTCTACTTCTCCACCTTCCTGTCCTCGGCCGCAGCTGCTGCAGCCAGCGGGGCGGGCCTGCCGCCTCCTGCAACGCCCAAGTCTGCAACACGCAGCCTGCTGCGCTCCAGTAAGTGAGAAAGTACACAGATGTTTCCTGATGAGCTCCAGGACAGGGGTCAGACCAGATCCTGAATCAGACCCTGAATCAGACCCTGAATCAGATCCCGAATCAGACCTTGAATCAGACCATAAATCAGATCCTGAATCAGACCCTGAATCAGACCCTGAATCAGACCCTGAATCAGATCCTGAATCAGATCCTGAATCAGACCTTGAATCAGACCTTAAATCAGATCCTGAATCAGATCCTGAATCAGACCCTGAATCAGACCCTGAATCAGACCCTGAATCAGACCTTGAATCAGACCTTAAATCAGATCCTGAATCAGACCCTGAATCAGACCCTGAATCAGACCATAAATCAGATCCTGAATCAGACCCTGAATCAGACCTTGAATCAGACCTTAAATCAGATCCTGAATCAGATCCTGAATCAGACCCTGAATCAGACCCTGAATCAGACCCTGAATCAGACCTTGAATCAGACCTTAAATCAGATCCTGAATCAGACCCTGAATCAGACCCTGAATCAGATCCTGAATCAGATCTTAATCGGACCCTGAATCAGATCCTGAAGCAGACCCTGAATCAGATCCTAAATCAGATCTTAAATCAGACCCTGAATCAGACCCTGAATCAGATTCTGAAACAGATCCTGAATCAGATCTTAAATCAGATCTTAAATCAGACCCTGAATCAGACCCTGAATCAGATCCTGAATCAGACCCTGAATCAGACCCTCTTGAATGAAGTCTCTGAGTCTTTGTGTTCCTGTTTCTCCTCAGACAGCTGTGACATCACGCCACCGGTTCTGTCTGCTATGAGCGAGGCCACTCCAGTCAGCATCGAACCGTGAGTACCCCCCCTCCTCCTCCACACACACACGCACACACACACACACACACACACACACACTCTCTCTCCCTCCTCGGCCGTCTGATGAGAGGTCGTCTGTCTGAGTCGTCTCAGGGAGAATTGATGGAGTCACTCAGAGTCTCTCGTGTTCCAGCTGCAGCTCTGCAGTCACTCACTCAGACCAGAACCCGGAGCGGGTTTTGAAATGTCTTGAAGGACTTCTTGAGTCTAAACCGTCCTTTAAAGTGTCGCCACAGGAATCCTTCGCCCTGTCATCCACGGCGAGCCTCTGATGTGACTCTGCTGTCCAACGTCTCGCTCCGTTTAAGAGCGTCCTGTCACAACAGCTTCATATCAGCTGAGCTGAGAGAGAGAGAGAGAGAGAGAGAGAGAGAGAGAGAGAGAGAGAGAGAGAGAGAGAGAGAGAGAGAGAGCAGCAGAGGCCTGCATCTGTCTCACATCCAGGGATCAACAGGAGAACATGTTTTCTTCATACATGTTTTCTTCATATGAAACAGTTTAAACTGAGTGTTAGCTCTGGTTATCAGAGTAAACACTCTGAAGCTGCCTCCTCTCTCTCTCTCTCTCTCTCTCTCTCTCTCTCTCTCTCTCTCTCTCTCTCTCTCTCTCTCTCTCTAAAACGTAAAGTTCAGACATGAAGAACATTTCGTGCTGACACATCAGACCTGTTTACAGATGCAGCTCTCGGGTCAGCTGTGGAAACTCGGGGGTTAATGAGCAGTGGTTGGAGAGCTGTAGTGTTGGTGTTTAAGGTTTGAATCCTCCGGGCTCTGTGGACTCTGTTTGGTTTCACAGCCTGGACTGACTGTGAGCAGAAACTCAACAGAAGAGAGGGAGGTGGAGCAGCAGCCTGCAGCTGAACAGAGCTCCTTTGTTCCAGCAGAGAGACGCAGCCTGCAGTCTGGTACCAGAGACCCCCGAGTGATCAGTCTGAGGTTAAAAAGCTCTTCAGTCATTAATGCAGAGCTCCTCTCTCACCCTGGAGAAAAGAAATGCACTTCATTTCTACATGAAGCTGTTCAGTGTGATGAAACCTGCAGACGGAGGCTGAAGCTGCTCCTGAAGCTGCTCCTGAAGCTGCTCCTGAAGCTGCTCCTGAAGCTGTCTGCAAACCCTCTGAGTTCAATAAACCTGAGTCAGTGTGAGAGAGTGATGGAGTGTTTCTGTTCAGTGTGTTTGTGATGTGACTGCAGATAAAAATGAGTCTGAGGATGTTAAACAGTTAGAGGAGTCACAGTCTGCGTCTCCTTTAAACTGATGTTTGAGGGGGCGGGGGGGCTCCAGCACTCTGGCCTGTCAGACCCGCAGAGACTCCTGCAGGTCTTCAGAGGGTCCCTGTGTTTGGGCTCCGTCCTCTCCAGCAGCTCAGGATCCGTTTGACGCTCACGCTCTCGTTTCTCCTCAGACGGATAAACATCGGATCACGATACCAGGCCGAGGTCCCCGAGCTGAGGCAGCGGACAGCCGTGGACCTGGATCCTCATCGAGCGGAGCTGGTCTGGGCTCCTCTCACTGAACTGGAGGAAAAACCGGATTTCCAGGAGAAAGGTAAACAGCTTTTCAAAATAAGAGCGTGACTTTGAGAACATGAAGTCTGTCTGCTTTTACTCTGAAGAACAAACAGCGTTTCTGTTCTACAGTTTCATGTTTCAAACTGGCCTCAATCATTCAGCTTCAAGCTGCAGGACTTCAGGATTTACTCTGAACCAGATCCCGGATCAGGTTTTCCTTCAGTGTTTCTGCCTCTCATCATCCTGTGGGACTCACTGCCTTCAGGTCTCATCAGGTCTTCATCTGAAAAAAGTTTCTTATCAGAGTCCAGAAAACAGGATTCAAGATAGAGACCAAAACAAGGCCCGGAGAGAAAAACCAGTCCTTGTTCAGTGTCTGTGTTGAGACGTTATTTTGATTTCCTGTCATGTGACCATGTACGGTATGAACCATTGTCTGTGCTCAGTCAGAAACACTCTGCTGTGATTGGACTGTTTCAGTGAACCACCTGATGCACCTGGCCTGCTCCAGCGCTCTGTGTGGAGGAGGCACCAACCAGGAGTTAGCCCACCACTGCCTGTACCAGTGCAGGGGGGACGTGATGGTGAGCAGACACACACACACACACACACACACACACACACACACACACACACACACACACACACACACACACACACAGGCAGTTAGTTACTGTGTAACGAGCTGCAGGCTGTGTTCAGCTCTGTGCAGGTTTCTCTTCTAACCCACACACACACACACACACACCTGCAGCTCCTTAGTGTCCCTCACACTCGTTCAGCCTGAATCTTCAGGTTTCAGTGATCAGCTGATAGTAACCAGCTGAGCTGATGTTCAGACTGTATTCAGGGAGGAGGGACAGAGCTGGGGGGGGGTGTTCACCTCTCACCTCATGGTGTGTCAACCGAACTGCTGGACTGTACTGGCCCCCCTTTTCTGGGTCATTTTTGATCTACTCTGATCAGGTCTGAGGGTCCAGCCTCGTTCTCTCTCTCAGAGAGTCGCCCCCCTTTACAGACACCAGCTGGAGACGCGTGAGGGACCAGGAGACCAGGACTCTGGTCACCTGAAGCATGTGGAACTTATGATGTTGGAGTCCTCATGTGGACCTGCTGATGTTGGAGTCCTCATGTGGACCTGCTGATGTTGGAGTCCTCATGTGGACCTGCTGATGTTGTATAGTCCTCATGTGGACCTGATGATGGTAGAGTCCTCATGTGGACCTGCTGATGTTAGAGTCCTCATGTGGACTGGTCTCTTCCTGTAGCCTGCCTCTCAGTCTCAGCTGTGAGCGTGCTGATTGGACGCCTCCCTGTGAGCTCTGGATGTGGACTGAGCGGATGTGGCTGATCTATAGACTCTCAGTGACTCTGAGACTCTGAGGCTCTGTGGTGGCCTGAGATGACTCAGACTGTACAAGGGTTTGGTTGTTCAGCCAGCGGCAGAGAGACGCCGCGCTGTAGAGCAGGGCGAGCGAGGTGAGTCTGCACTGAGAGCAGAGAGAAACTATCAACAGCTCGTCTGATGAGACCATGAGCAGGAAATAAAACAGGAGGTCAAAGGTCTCATCAAAGGTCTCATCATACTTC
This sequence comes from Labroides dimidiatus, assembly GCA_030710495.1. Classification (NCBI taxonomy): domain Eukaryota; kingdom Metazoa; phylum Chordata; class Actinopteri; order Labriformes; family Labridae; genus Labroides; species Labroides dimidiatus. The sequence goes on from CM061156.1 coordinate 684,509, forward strand.
TCATCATAGGTCTCATCAGAGGTCTCATCAAAGGTCTCATCAAAGGTCTCATCATAGGTCTCATCAAAGGTCTCATCATAGGTCTCATTGTAGGTCTCATCATAGGTCTCATCAAAGGTCTCATCAAAGGTCTCATCATAGGTCTCATCATAGGTATTAAAGGAGTCATGGATCCTCTGCTGAGACCTCTGAGGTGGACTCAGGAGGACCTGCTGTTTGGTTTTGTTTTTAAATCATTTAATCTGAGAGGATAAAATCAGTCTCTGAACTCTGAAGATGATTTTCTTTCTGCTTTGAGTTCGTCAGTCAGTAAAAAGTGAATCAGAAGAAGATAATCTCCTCATTAAATTTGTACGGTAGATTCATAATTAAAAAAAGGAGATAATTCCTCCGGATTTACAGATTAACTGGCGGATTAATCAGAAAAATAATCTCTGGATTAAACCGGAGATCATGTGGAGTCAGCATGATTAAAGAATAAAGTCCTGGAGGAAAATTCACTGAAACGTTTCTTTAAGTCAAACTTTCCTCTGAACCCAGCAGACTGGACTGAGGTCTGATCCGAGTCTGAGACTTTGACCAGGTGTGAAGGTGCAGGTAACGTCTCTCATTCCTGGTTCTCTGTGAAACGTAAACCTGTGTTCAGGCAGGTGTTTTTATCACCTGTTCAGTCTAACACTTATAAAAACACTCAGACATCAGCCTGACAGCCCGAGCTCTAAATGCTGGAGTCTGATTGGTTAATCTGAGGAAAGAAGACCTTAAACCTGCCTGGATTTAATGGCTCTGAGTGAGTTATCTGATACTTTCACAAAGAGCCGACTTTCAGTCTGAAGGTTTTTAAGATGCACTCGCTGGTGCAGATTTTTAGGCCCCAGCGACCAGCGCTGGTCCAACGTTGTCAAGGAAACAAAGAGCAGAGGGGACGGGGGGCGGAGGCGCCCACTCTCTGCAGCAGCAGCAGCAGCAGCAGCAGCAGCAGCAGCAGCAGCAGCAGCAGCAGCAGCGGTGGTGATGGCGGTCTGGATCAAACCGTCGTCTTTGAACTCAGATGCACAGGCAGAGGTTTCTCCTCAGAGTCAGCTCTGAAAAACCACGACGACACGCTCAGGAGCTGAAAAAACAGAACCTCATCTGAGCACTCCTCAGTCGGTGTTCAGCTCTGAGTCAGTTTGACCACAGCTGAGCAGAAACATCTCCAGTGACGCTCAGATATCTGTTTGTTTAGGCTTAATTTAAACCGCCGAGACGTCAGAGGAGAGGTGAGAGGAGGGGTCAGAGGAGACCTCAAAGGAGAGGGCAGAGGAGAAGTCAGGGGAGAGGTCAGAGTTGAGGTCAGAGTTGAGGTCAGGGGAGAGGTCAGGGGAGACCTCAGAGGAGAGGTCAGAGGAGACCTCAAAGGAGAGGGCAGAGGAGAAGTCAGGGGAGAGGTCAGAGTTGAGGTCAGGGGAGAGGTCAGGGGAGACCTCAGAGGAGAGGTCAGAGGAGACCTTAGAGGAGAGGTCAGAGGAGAGGTCAGGGGAGACCTCAGAGGAGAGGTCAGAGGAGAGGTCAGAGGAGAGGTCAGAGGAGAGGTCAGGGGAGACCTCAGAGGAGAGGTCAGAGGAGACCTTAGAGGAGAGGTCAGAGGAGAGGTCAGGGGAGACCTCAGAGGAGAGGTCAGAGGAGAGGTCAGAGGAGACCTCAGAGTTGAGGTCAGGGGAGAGGTCAGGGGAGACCTCAGAGGAGAGGTCAGAGGAGAGGTCAGAGGAGAGGTCAGAGGAGACCTTAGAGGAGAGGTCAGAGGAGACCTCAGAGGAGACCTCAGAGGAGAGGTCAGAGGAGAGGTCAGAGGAGACCTCAGAGTTGAGGTCAGGGGAGAGGTCAGAGTTGAGGTCTGGGGAGAGGTCAGAGTTGAGGTCAGAGGAGAGGTCAGAGTTGAGGTGAGAGGAGAGGTCAGAGGAGAGGTGAGGGGAGAGGTCAGAGGAGAGGTCAGAGGAGAGGTCAGAGTTGAGGTCAGGGGGGAGGTCAGAGCTGAGGTCAGAGTTGAGGTCAGAGTTGAGGTCCAGACCCACAGGGAACAAAGTGAGCAGCTGTGAAATCTGACCTGAGGTTTAATGTTTGTTTCAGGCGGCGCTCTCACTGCTGATGCTGAGGAACCCAGTTTTCCCAAAGTCTCATCACCTGGCCGGCTACCACTACTCAGGTGAGTCCTGAAGAGTCCTTCACTGAGGTTTGTGATGTTTTCTGTCTGAAACTGTCAGGACGTGGTCTTGGTCTGGAGTTGATCCTTCTGTTGGTTCTTGGTTCATGGATCCATCTCAGTAGAGACGGTCTTTGAACCTCAGCTCTGGATCTCCTGCACCCTCATGGTTCTGGATCCTGAAATCCTGAAGAGCCCTGCTCTTCTTTTCTTCTCATCAGTTAAACCCCACCCGTCTGCTTCATGGTCGCTCGAAACAAACGCCCATAAAACTTTAGTTTCCTCCATGTTTGAGGCACAAACACAGATTAATGATGGTGCTGTAACACCCCCCCCCCCCCCCCCCCCTCACTGCAGCAGGGATAGGGTCTGTGGGGGGGCGATGGGTGACTGGAGGACTGTCAGGGTCAATGTGATGGGGGGGGGGGGGGGGGGGGGGGGGGGCTTAATCCCAACAGAAAACAGGAGAGCCATTGTTTACAGTCTGATTTGAATGTGTGTGTGTGTTTAGTGTGTGTATGTTTAGTGTGTGTGTGTGTGGTGCTGAATATTAACTGTGTGTAGTGTTGAAGGTGTCACACAGACCCTGAACATGTGTGTGTGTCTCTGGACGTTGGTCCTCCTCAGGGTCGGACAGCTGGAGCGCCGCTGAGAGACGTCAGTTCAACAAAGGCATCACAGCGTACAAGAAGGACTTCTTCATGGTGCAGAAGCAGGTACGATCAGAAGAAGACACACACACACACACACACACACACACACACACACACACACACACACACACACACACACACACCTCTGAAAACAGCTCGTTTGTTTGACTTCAGAGAGGAAACAGCAGCTCTGAACGAAGGTTCCCTCTTCTTTGATTCTCGTCACTCGTTGCTCTTCTCGTTTTTTATCTGTTTCTTTAACATCAGTTTAATAAGTCTGACAATCAGTGGGAACAAAATCTTCAAACTGAAAGTATCAACATGAAATGAATATCAAACCATGAATAAGAATTAATCCAGTAAACAGAGAGAAATGAGAGTATGAGAAGCTGCTGGCTGTGTGTCAGTTTATACATGTTCATCCTCTCAGGTTCAAGTTTTTAATGACGGGATTCAAAAAGAAGAAGAAGAGCAGCAGAAACCAATCAATGAGGAATAAAACATGGAATCAGATAACAGGAACAACCAAACGATGATGATGATGATGATGATGATGAAGTGCTAAAGTCTGCTGTTCCTCGAGTGTCCTCTTGAGGCTCAGGAAGTACCGGAAGTCTCGTACACACAGAGCCAGAAAAAGCTGTTTTCACAGCCAAAATAAGAACATTTACAGCCTGGAACAAAGAATGTCTCCCCTCTGAATCACTGATTTCACTAACAGCAGGCAGTGTACGGGGTGAATTTATTCTAACTCGTCAGATTCAACAATATTAAGATCATCAGTTCATCCAATCAGAGCCACAGCTCAGATCATGTGACTGTGGAGCGTCCTATGGCTGTTACAGTGGAAACCCACAGTCCTCCTCATTTCCAATATGGCCGCACCGGCAGTTTGCTTCAAAAGTCTGTTTCAGAAACGTGTGTGTGTGTGTGTGTGTGTGTGTGTGTGTGTGTGTGTGTGTGTGTGTGTGTGTGTGTGTGTGTGTGCGCTCCTCAGGTGACCACTAAATCTGTGGCACAGTGCGTGGAGTTCTACTACACGTATAAGAAACACGTGAAGATCGGACGCAACGGGACGCTGATCTACGGCGAGGCGGAGCCTCTGGAGAGCAGGACCACAGAGGAGGAGCCAGAGCAGAAGGTGAGTTCATGTTCAACACCTGGACTGAAGGACGTAGATACACCTGAAGCTTTAAAAAAACACTGCTGGACAACAAGGATCAGTGTCACAGTGTTCATCAGAACAAAATCTCTGATGAGTCTGAACAGCCTTCACATGTTGCTCTCCTCTCTTCCTCCTCCCCTCCTCCTCCTTTCCTCCTCCCCTCCTCCTCCCCTCCTCCTCTTCCTCACCCAGCAGGGCTCTCACAGATTGGAGCTGCAGCAGGAAGAGGACAGCAGGAAGTGGGAGGGCTCAGCTGACAGGAAACAGGATGTCGGTCCCACCAGGGCGACACACTCGCTGCCGTCCACGGATAACGTGAGTGTGAGATGAATAAGCAGCTGTGTGTGGGAAAGGGACCATGTGACTGAAGCAACCAATGAGAGAGGAGCAGAGCTGGAACACTGTGTGCATGATGATGATGATGATGATGAAGATGAGGCAGACCCACAGACTCACTCTGACAGTCAGAGACCAGAATCCAGTGCAGGAGAAAGGGGGGCGCTCTGACGAGGAGAGAGAGAGAGGACTCAGACTGGATCAGCTGGTGTTATTCAGGACTGAAGCTCTGACCCGGTTTGGGGTTTGATCTGGATCCACCAGACTCAGACACCTTTGTCCTTTTGAACTCTGGCTGACTCGGCCTCTTGTTGCTGGTCTCTGGAGGTGCTGCCCCCTGCTGGTGTAACCCTGTGATGTCTGTTTGCAAACAGTGACTCAACAATCTGTGTTCACTCTGCATGACGGGGTGAACACGCATGATGAGCTCTGTGAGTGTGTGTAAGGTCTCTCGTGCTCACTGCTCCTCTCTCTCTCTCTCTCTCTCTCTCTCTCTCTCTCTCTCTCTCTCTCTCTCTCTCTCTTTGTTGTGCATGCAGCCTGCGACGGTCCTGATCATGAAAGGCCAGGAGGACTCAGTCAGGGACCAGACGCTGCCCCGGGTCGTCCACCCTCCTCACCCTCCACCCCCCAGCTCCAAACCACGCTACGACGGCAGCGTGCGCAGGACCAGCCCCTCCACAGGCACCAAAGGCGCCGCCGGTCAGGAGGGAGAGTTCCCCTGCAAGAAATGTGGCAGGTCAGTGATCAGCGACACCTGTCCCCCCATCCCTCTGTCCCCCCCGTCCCCCCTGTTGGTCTCTGCAGCTGCTGTGGAGACCCTGGCACAGCTTCTGTTGTCGTCCTGCGAGCTGACAGCAGCGGTCGCTTCTCTTACATAAGCCGCCTCAGGCTCAGCGAGCTGTGAGCAGAACTCCTGCAGGAAATATTTCTCCCTCTCTCGCCCACTTGGATCAGCTTTTGGTAAATAGAGGCCAGTATTTTGTGGCATTTGAAGAGCCGAAGCGTTGAGTCGTGGTGTGATTAAGTAACAGCCTGCCTTCCAGCAACACCAGGCCTGTTGCTGCCAACTGTGTCCTAGCAACTGAAACACACACACACACGCACACACACAAAGAGTGGATGCAGCACATCCCCTCTCTCTGCAGTGACAGGACGAGAGCCCCGCTCACTGTGAGCTGCTCTCAGGTCAGATGGTGTCACAGGCCTGCAGCTGTGGACCAGCTGACCTGATGTTCCTCTGCAGTGACCTCAGGAGCTTCATCCTCTCTGGACCTTCATGTTATCACTGAGAAACACAGAGTGAGGAGAAACACTGTGTTGATTTCTTTATTTTGAAACAAACGTCCTCTGAAGCATCCTGTGCCATCGCCTGCCTTCAGTCAGAAATACCCATAATCCTCTCTGCCTGCAGAGACACACCTGCCGTCCTCTCTCCTCCACCTGAAGTAGCGTTAGTTGATCCTCTAGTAGAAATGTTTCTGACTGTTCAGGATCTCAGCCTCACAAATATGAACCCTGAAACGCTCCGTCGCCCCCTGGTGGCTAACTGCAGTACAGCTGATATGAGCCTGTTAACTCTGACTAAACAATGACACAACAAAAAACGTTACTGAGGATAGTAGAAGATGCACAGCAGGAAGCATGAAGTCCAGATGCCTGGTTATGAAAGCAGAGGGGCTGAGTGCCTCAGGCTCAGCAGAGGGAGCTCTGCAGCAGGATGTGAGAGTCCTTCACCTCCTTCATCCTGAAATGTTTCAGCTCTGACACACGCTGGTCGTTTTAACGTGTTAGCATCGTGTGGGGTCATGTAACCTCACCTGCTCCGTGCAGCTCTGACAGAGCGTCAGCATCAAGCTCTCCTCTCTCTCCTTCTGCAGGATTTTCTACAAAGTGAAGAGCCGCAGCGCCCACATGAAGAGCCACGCCGAGCAGGAGAAGAAGGCCGCCGCGCTGCGCCAGAAGGAGGCCGAGGAAAGAGCCGCAGCGAAAGCAGCCGCAGAGGCCGCCGCCATTCTAGCTGCACGTCAGCAGAACGGGACGCGACAGGTGGGCGGGGACAGCACCAACGACGACTCGTCAGACGGAGAGGACGAGGACGACGAGGACTGGCAGTAAGAGGCTGCGTTCATGGACTGCATCAGGCAGCGGCGCCCGGCCTCTGAACAGGAAGATCCCTCCGCTGAACTCTGTGGAACAAGAAGACTTCTGTTGCTTGGCACATTCAGGGACATCTGGACTCCCATGTGTGTGTGAGCTGAGCGAGCGTGTGTGTGTGTGTGTGTGTGTGAGCTGAGCGTGTGTGTACCGAACTCACCAACACCCCCTTTACTCTGCCTGAAAGCTTTTCAGAGTTACCTCTCTTGGTCACAGGGCTCTGTCTAATCCAAGCCATGCCGCTCTCTGGGCGCCGTTCTGCTGTCCTCACCCGGCCGCGGCCTTCCTCAGCACTTCAAGGCTCGCTCTGCGTTCCTTCACGGGGCTCCGTACCTTTCGTACCTTCTTTTTTTATTCCTCTATCTTTGAGCCAAGCATGCGCAAGCTTAAGCCACATCCAGACCAGATCGACCCAGACCGGATCGACCCAGACCGAATCGACCCAGACCGGATCGACCCAGACCAGATCGACCCAGAGATCTGAAGACAGAAACCAGACTGAAGGAGACGGGAACTGTTCTCAGACGGATGGATGGATGATTGATGGATGATGGATGGATGGATGATGGACTGATGGATGGATGATGGATGGATGACAGATGATTGATGGATGATTGATGGATGGATGGATGATGGATGAAGGATGATGGATGGATGGATGATGGATGATGGATGGATGATGGATGGATGATGGATGGATGATGGATTGATGGATGGATGGATGATGGATGGATGGATGATGGATGGATGATGGATGGATGGATGGATGGATGGATGGATGGATGATGGATGACGGATGGATGATGGATGGATGATGGATGGATGGATGGATGATGGATGACGGATGGATGACGGATGGATGATGGATGGATGGATGGATGATGGATGACGGATGGATGACGGATGGATGACGGATGATTGATGGATTATGGATGGATGACGGATGGATGACGGATGGATGACGGATGGATGACGGATGGATGACATGTCCAAGCTGTTGCCTTTGTTCTGGCTGCCAAATCTCCTCCTGTCAGACGCATGAAGTGTCCGATGCCCCGCCCCTTCCTGTGAGTCGCTCTTCGGGCTTCGTTCTGTGAATCCTCTTCGGCCCCTCGTCTCCTCCAGCTCTGAGTTTGCTCCCTCACGGTTGATGCCTTGGATGTTTTGATGCTTTTTATCTTGAAATGACAATCAATTTTACACTGTTGTTCTTCTTGTTGTTGTTGTTGTTTTTTTATATAAGTATAATTATAAATATATAAATATATAAATATGCAGGTAAACGTTACTTCTCTGCCTGTGTAGCTATATATGGTTCTTGTTTTTGTTTTGTGAAAATTCTTGTTGATGATGATTATTATTATTATTATTATTATTATTATTATTATTATTATTATTATCTTATTGCTATATTCTGTTTTTGGCTGCAGTTTAATGGAGCGCTTTTCTCTTCATGTCTTTTTTTATTTTTATTTAAACTAAGTGATGCTATCTGCTGCCTGTTGAAGACTGTGAGATTTTATAGGAAGCCAGAAATGAAGAAAGGCAGAGACGTATGTGCAATAGAACAAGTGGAGCCCCTGTTACCCGAGCGTCCAAACCCTCCTCCCTCCCTCCCTCTCTCTCTCTCTCTCTCTCTCTCACAGCCGGCTGCTTCAGATGCCTTCACGTCACCCTGTGACTGATGGGAGCGTCTGTTGGAGCATCACACACACACACACACACACACTCAGAGGAGGGAGAAGAAACAAACAGCACAACTTACTGCAGACACACTTCAGACACATGGTCACTGGAGCTGGGTGTGTTTTTCCTTCCAGGCTCTGAAATGAAAAACAAACAGTCTGACGGACACTAAACTCACAGGACGAACATGTGTCCTCCTTTAAAATCAGCAGCTCACAGAACATGTGAGCGTCCTGTCCACTAGAGGACGCTGTGATGGTTTACAGGTAGAGTCACCGCGCCTCAGCAAACACACTCAAACTGACTGTAAACACACCTGAGCTGTCTGTCAACGCTTCAGACTTCAAATGGCTCAGGCTCTGCTCAGAGTTTAACTTCTGTCTGAGTTTTTATTTCAGGAGCAGAAACCATCTTCATGCTCTGAAGGAGTGGTTTTATCTTAAAGCTCATGGTCTCTGCTGACTCTGGGTTAAACCTGACAGATCTGATGATCAGACGTCTTTAGTTTTCTAAAAACCAGAATGAAAATCAGAACTGAGAATTAACGGTCTGCTTCAGTCAAAGGGCTTCATCAGAGAGGGAGAGTCTGTGGTGGAGTGAAGTTTGTCTCTTTCCTGACGTTAGAAAATCATCCTGAAGCTGTAAGATGAGCACGTCTCTCCGTCCGGCCCTGACGCGTGTCCCCGGCTGACTCTCTCCTTCCTGTTTAGCTGGTTGCTGTTAGCAGCGGGCTCAGATGGCCGCTCAGGAAGCGGCGTGTTGTGATGTGTCCGTCTCTTCATCTCTGGATGTTAATCCCTCCGGCTCGGAGTCGGCTTCTGTTGCCATCCCAACAAACGGGTCAAAGGGTCGTTGTCCTTTAAAGGACAAACACAGCGAGGAGGGTAGAGCTCGAGTGAAAACCTGGGTCTATGCACCGACTGTGTGAGTGTGAGTGTGTGTGTGTGTGTGAGTGTGTGTTGTTAAATGTGTGAGTGGTTGAACTGTTCGCCAGTCAATGAAAAAAGAAACGACTGTTCACGTTTGGTATGTTAATTTATATTTCTTTCTGGGGCTGATGGGAAGTCATCGATGAAGCGAGGAGGCCACGACACAAACTCACCGCTGAAAACGTTCCTCACTTCATCCGGTCGGTTTAGGGAACTTAAAGGGGACAAAAGGTTTATTTAGCTAAGATTAGAGATCTATATGAATGAGATGCTGTTTGCAGACTTTCTATGCTATTTTCCTACGGGGTTCACACTAAACCATGAGAACAGGAAGGAATCTCAAGTGCTTTTTACTACAGTGTAACTTATTTGTTTTGATTTTTACCACCTGTGTTTTTAGTAATGATTTATGAAGCACTGTATATTAAAGTTTTAAAACATCCTCCACCTGTCTGTCAGAGTGTTTATAACACATACAGACCCCCCCCCCCCCACGAGGCCTCTGGGTCTCTGTCAGGACTCCACTCACTCTATATCGACTCACCTGTGAACACACTGACAAACACTGGAAGCCTCTTTGTTTCAGGTGGAGTTAGAAACCAGACGGTGCATCTGTTGGAGTGGATCAGACAGACAGACAGACAGACAGGCAGACAGACAGACAGACAGGCAGACAGACAGACAGACAGACCTCTGAGCTGCTGTGATGTAACGTTTGAGACGTTTGACGCTTCATTTAAACTCAGACCACACAGACGATCACAGATGGTTTCACCCTGAGAGCTTCTGCCTCTCTTTGGGGAAGTTAGTCCAGAGCCATTGCGGAAGAGGATCTCACAGTCCTCTCTCTCTCTCTCTCTCTCTCTCTCTCTCTCTCTGTCATATCTTGAAAGTGTTCCTGTTGTTCTTTCTGTCCGTCTGTGATTCATGGTTCAGTTCCAACATGGTCACATCGGTTGTAACTCGTTCCTTCAGCACCTCGAGTCAAAGTCCAGGTGAGCAGAGGAGGAGAGCTCTGAGGACGGTCCTTCAGCTGATCTCTAACCTGCTGTGGGTACGTCATGGAGGATCCAAACTCTGAGCTGAAGTGTTTTCATTACTGATCTTTAAATCCAGTTCAAATGATGTTGATGAGCGACTCCGTCTGTTTCACTGAGTTTTTGTCTTTTGTGCTTCAGATTGTCTAATCTTCAGATTATCTGATCTTCAGATTATCTGATCTTCAGATTGTCTAATCTTCAGATTGTCTAATCTTCAGATTATCTGATCTTCAGATTGTCTAATCTTCAGATTGTCTAATCTTCAGATTGTCTAATCTTCAGAATATTTTATCTTCAGATTATTTTATCTTCAGATTGTCTAATCTTCAGATTATCTAATCTTCAGATTGTCTAATCTTCAGAATATTTTATCTTCAGATTGTCTAATCTTCAGATTATCTAATCTTCAGATTGTCTAATCTTCAGAATATTTTATCTTCAGATTGTCTAATCTTCAGATTATCTAATCTTCACTGTCTAATCTTCAGATTGTCTAATCTTCAGATTATCTGATCTTCAGATTGTCTAATCTTCAGATTATCTGATCTTCAGATTATCTGATCTTCAGATTGTCTAATCTTCAGATTGTCTAATCTTCAGATTATCTGATCTTCAGATTGTCTAATCTTCAGATTGTCTAATCTTCAGATTATTTTATCTTCAGATTATTTTATCTTCAGATTATTTTATCTTCAGATTGTCTAATCTTCAGATTATTTTATCTTCAGATTGTCTAATCTTCAGATTATCTAATCTTCAGATTGTCTAATCTTCAGAATATTTTATCTTCAGATTGTCTTATCTTCAGATTATCTAATCTTCAGAATATTTTATCTTCAGATTGTCTAATCTTCAGATTATCTAATCTTCACTGTCTAATCTTCAGATTGTCAAATCTTCAGATTATCTGATCTTCACTGTCTAATCTTCAGATTGTCAAATCTTCAGATTATCTAATCTTCACTGTCTAATCTTCAGATTATCTAATCTTCAGATTGTCTAATCTTCAGATTATCTAATCTTCACTGTCTAATCTTCAGATTGTCTAATTTTCAGATTATCTAATCTTCAGATTATTTTATCTTCAGATTATCTAATCTTCAGATTATTTTATCTTCAGATTATCTAATCTTCAGATTGTCTAATCTTCAGATTGTCTAATCTTCAGATTAAAGACTCCAGCAGTGTAACTACATTTCAGCTAAATGTGTGTCTGATCATTGGACTACAAACTCCTGTGTCAGGGTAACAGGACTGAGTGAAGACTCATGGCCATGTTTACAGTGTTCAAAGAACTTTAAATTAATCTTTTAAATCTTTTCATTAAATGTAGAAACAGATCAAAGTGCAGAACACTTGGTTTAATATAACATGTATTTCACAGTTAGTGTCATTATGCATTTATAGATTTCATTTCCTGGGGACTGAACTGGCACAGATTGGGTGGAATGACCCTTTAATGTTTAATTATTCTCATTTGAGGGGATCCTCTTTTATTCCTGCCTCTCCTCATGGTCTCTGTGGGTCACACAGGGTCACACAGGGTCACACCAGGACACTGTACTCACATGGAAGGGATTTATTGTTGATGTGTCAGAACTAAAGTTATCTCTGCTGCCCCTCAGTGGAGGCTCTGAGAGGTCCAATCAGAGCCGGAGCTTTCCTGTTTGACGTGAGCGTGTTGGTTTTTCTCTCTCAGGCTCTCAGAGGAAACTTTAGGACAGAATGAGTGAGACGGATTTTCAACCTGTAAAAAGTTCATCCCGTCTCTCTGGCCTGTCGAAACTCACGGCTCCAAAACATGAATGTTGAGCCAACCTGGAAGTGTTGGAAGCTGCAGTTCCTTTAGTGTCCACTAGAGGCCGTCTGCAGGAACACAGAAACCACACACACACCTATTCAACACACTGATCTTTACAGCAGAACCATCTCATCAGCAGCCCTCTGTAGGTGTTCATACCTCACTCTGAGTCTGAGCCTCTGAATCCAGGGAAATGATCTGCTCTGGTTCACCTGTCAGGTGGTGGGGCTGGCGGTGATCCTTGGTGGTGTTTACCTGCTGCTCAACTACAGACAGAGCGTCTTCTTCTTCTCTCACACCTACATCGTCCTCCCAGCCGTCCTGTCTCTCTGCAGCGCCGGGCTGCTGGTGGTCAGCGGCTTCCTGGGCTCCTGTCAGAGCAGCAGGGATTCTCCTGTCCTCCAGGGTCTGGTACGGCTGTGTGTGTGTGTGTGTGTGTTAATATAAGTACATTAATTAAAATCTGCATCCTGAGTCTCTGTGTTTTTGCTTGTTCTGTGCTCAGTTTGTTTATCTCCTGGTCGTTGTCTTCTGTCTGATCAGCACGGCTTCAGCGTTGGCGTATTTTCACTCCACAAAGGTATAAAAAGTTGTTTAAATTCAAACTTCCTCTCTGGAGATAAGAATCACACTCTCACCGTTGGTGTGTGTGCTGTGTGTTGTGTGTGTTACTCAGCTGGACTCAGAGTTGGCTCCTCTCAGTGCAGCCTTCCAGGCGTACACAGGGGACCCTCAGGACCCAGACTCTGAAGCTGTGGACGCAACACAAGAAGAGGTTTGTTCAGTCATTATGTCAAAATGTGAAAACTGAAAACAGAAGCATCCAAAGCTGCAGCTCGTTCATGAAAAGATCACAGATCAAGAAAAACACGTCCAGCACCAACACCTGCAGCCAGGTGTCTGTGGAGGTGGCTGAACTTCTTCTGACTGCCACTGGATGGCGCCCTGTCAGTCAAAAACCTGCAGCCTCCTGTCACTGGTCTTAAAGCTGAATTAGATCAGTCTCAGATCAGCTGTTCCAAACGTTGATTTGATGATTTAACTCCAGGTGTGTGTGGTGTGTGTGTGTGTGTGTGTGTTCAGCTTTAAGCTCTCTGTTAGTTTCAGTGCTGTGGTGTCCGTGGACCCAGAGACTGGCTGCAGACCTCCTGGTTCAACAGAACAGGAGGTCTGTCGTTTCCTCAGAGCTGCTGCAACTCCTCGTTCCCATCCTGCAGCGGCAGAGTGGAGCACCTGCAGCAGCTTTACTCAAAGGTAAAGGAGCACCTTCAGGTGAATTCAACCTGTACGACCCTGATTCACTACAGCCATCAAATTCAAAATGAGGGAATATTTGAAAAAAACAATATAGTTCATCAGTTTGAAGAATAAATATTCTGTCTTTGTGGTGCATTCAGCTGAATTCAGGTTCAGCAGGATTATCAAATCTGATCTCTGTGCTGTGTGTCTGTCAGGGCTGCCTGCTGAGGCTGGAGGCGGCCCTGCAGTTTGTGCTGACGTTAATCATCTGGAGCTTTCCAGCAGTGTTCCTGGTGGAGGTAAAGAAACAGGAACTCATTCAAATAAATCAATCCTAAAGATTCCAGAGTAAAATCTCAGACTCAGGTCCATCCAGGGTGAAGAGGAAACTTCATTTAAGATATGAAGAGACAAACCTGGAGCATGACTGGCTGACACAGAGTGAAAACATCTGTCACTGGGTTTAACATGTACTCATCAGTGTTTCAAAGCTGTTCTCATATTTTAATCATCGTTATCCTCAATATGAACGATATTTAATGACTTTAATTCAGATAACAGTCTGTCTCTGTTCCTCTGCAGCTTGTTGTGTTTGTGACGGTGGGACAGCTGATGATCCATCAGACGCTGTTTGGTTATGAAGTTCTCCTCAGGAAGTAAAGACGCCACATGGGACGACATCACACTCCTGAGCAATAACAAGTTAAATACAAGTAACAACAACACAATCAGCTGTATTATAGTCCAGTGTGTGAGTGTGTGTTGTAAAAGGTATATTGCATGTCCTCTGTATCTTACACTGATACTCTTAAACTGAAGCACTGATAGAACTATGTTGTAAAATGTGTGTGATGGTTGCAAACTTAAAAACTGTATAATTAGCTTCAAATTGCATCATCTTTTTAAACCTTGTGAAAAAGAATGTGACAGGAAAATGACCACGTGGTGTATTTACCGCTTTCCTCTGACTTTATTAATACTTCAGTGTCTTCCCAGCGTAACAGGGCTCCTTGTCTGACTCTTTATTTAAGTTTTATTTAGCCAGGAAAATCTCATTGAGATTAAAAGTCTTTTGTTACAAGAGTAACCTGGAAAATACAAAGTTACAACAAACAACATAAAATTTAAAATGCACATCAACATGTTCTGAATCACATAACACGAAGTCATCACTTAAAGCATCTACAGGCTGAGAAACTGTGAAAACACTCTGAATAGTGTCATTTTATTTTGATTTTTATTTATCATTTTCAGTACAAAATTATAGTTTACATTTTGGCACAATTTTTAATATATTTCTTTTAGTTTTCACTGAATTGAACATCAACAAACCACAAATTAGATACTTACAATAGCACAAAGTGAGAAAAAGAAACAGTCCGTGTGTAACATGGGACCAGAGAGTTATCAAAATATACAAATTCAAAAACAAACGTTAATTTTCTATAACAAGAATTTCATGTACCTCATGAAACCAGTCTGCCAGTGTGATGCAGCTGTATTTAAAGAGTCCACACATGATGAAGGTGAGCTGATGATGAAGGTGAGCTGGTGATGAAGGTGAGCTGGTGATGAAGGTGAGCTGGTGATGAAGGTGAACTGAAGACCCGTGGATTTTGACCAGTCTCCACTGCAGAGGCGTGGCTGCACGCGAGTGGGCGTGGTCGGACCGTCACGTCGCTCTTTCTTCGGTTTCATCTTCGTGAGGCCGAGTAGCATTGGAGTAGACGTCGTTAATTAACCGGGAATAAAAGAAGAAGAGAGAATAAACTACAACTATCCCTAAACAGCTGGTGAGATTTCAATTCTTAACTCTTATTTTGACTCAGACTCGTCAACGTTTGCTCTCGTGGGCCTTTGAGCCATTGATTGGCGCGCCGTGGCTAACGTTAGCCTCCGGGGCCTGTTAGCAGGCCGCTGTTAGCAGGCCGCTTTGGTTTAGGCGCCTTGGACAGAGAGGCGAACATCTGACGCTCTCCAAACTAAGCGACCGGGGCTTCGCGGTAGCTACACGGCGACACACCTTTACATAGTTTATCCCACTCATTTAATGCGAGCTCTTTGTTTTGTCTTCATATTTTGAATCTATGAACAGTAACATTGCACCATGTAGTCGTAAGCCTTATCAAACATTTTTATTCCACGAGAGGAGATAGCAAGCAGCGTGCTAGCACAAGCTAACGCTAGTTAGCCGGGCCTCTGCACGTTTCAGCCAGAGCGCCCCTGAAGTGATGAGATGTCGACGTGTAATGAAAACACAGGTGTAATGTTGACACAGGCTCAGTTTCAGTTCATGCCAACCTGTCACTGTTTTCATCTCGACTATATCTGTAAACTCTGCGTAATCCGAGAACTGATGTAAATGCCGCCCATTCACGACACGTTACAGTTTCAGGAGCCATTATCATCCATGTGCTTGTTTTGGAAACATGAACACAAACTGCGCCGCACTGAGCATCTTTTATTTTTATAAGTCATGTTAAAAATGTATGTTTATAAACCAGAGTCAGTATAAAGAGCCGGAATGAGTGTTTTTCCATTTTTCAGGCTCATGTAGGTATCAGTGGAATCTCCAGGTGTTAGTTTCATTCTCATGCTCTTTAAAACCTTCCATCACAGAAAGGCCTTTAATCCGTCCACTGACTGTTATTACTTTACAGAACCTGGTTTTGTTGAACACTCTGTTTACTGTTTAATGTTTATGGGCTCAAAGTCTTATTTACTGTTTGTACACAAATACATTTATCACTATATTTATAATTATATTAACATACACATGCATAAATGTATTATTTATTGCAGTAGTTTGTATGGAATATGTTTACTTTAACATATAGATTGAATTAATCTTGTTTACTGTTTGTTTCTCTGTTCCCTGCTCAGCCTCAGGAGCAGTGAAGTGTCTTCATGGCAGTTCGTCGAGGACAGATTAAATACTTGAAAGTGAGTATATGTTATTAGCTACCTTAGGTTTGGATGGCATTAATTGAATATTATCGGGGAGGGGGGGTTAGTGGAAAATATGACATGATATCCACCTTTTATTATTATTATTATTATTATTATTATTATTATTATTATTATTATTATTATGACTAATTGCTCAGTTTTCTTTCAAAAGGAGAGAGCATGAAGAGAAATCCAAACAGCCTGGTGCCAGCTCCCACTCTCTATTACTGTGTTTACTGGTTTGATACAGGACTCTCATTCATCCCCCCCAGACGATATGTCTTACCCACCAGAATACACAATCCCAACCCTTTTCCTGCATGAATGGACCACTGTCAGGCTGACCGCTGGACCAGTTCCCTTTTCAGGCCTGATCCCACTTCAGCTGCCAGCCAGTGTGTCTGATAGGACACGCTCTGCTGAATTATTTTGAAATCTGGCTCCATTCTTGTTGTGGGCACTTTTGATTGTTCCCTAACCCTATTCCAGACTCTGTAGACTGGTTATCAGACTGTCATAGGACTGAGATAATCCTCAGTAACAGAGCCTTTCAACTGCATTGTTCAGGCTTCTATAAGGAGACTAGTTTACTGTGTAAATCCTGTCACATGTATCATTATTGGGTCCTATTATGTAACGCTGAAACGCTCCTAACTCCTTTTTTTCTTTCTGTGAAAACAGTCGTTCTACTGTCTGGACTTTCTCAAGTCCTCTCCACCAAGAAGCACCAGAAGCCTTTAAACTGGACTTTGTATTTTTTTAAAAATGGGAGGATGAAAACCCCCTTTCTAAGAGTCCCAACATTAATGAGCGTTTTCACACTTTACTCTCTAAACATTAGCACAACAACATGATGATTAGTATCAGACTGTTTGCTGTGAAAGCAGCTTCGGCTGTGGGCAGGTGATCAGGATGGCTCTTTGATTCATTCATCACTCGATGGTTTGGCCTCTGCCTCCGTACGTGCCACAGTCTTACCTTTCTGTTTGTTTTCCCGCCCACCTGGCTGAGCTGCAGGAGGCTTATGACATGTCGAACGGATATGAAGACCACATGGGAGGGGACGAGGGGAAGGACGCCAAAACCAACTTGATTGTGAACTACCTGCCTCAGAGCATGTCGCAGGACGAGCTGCGGAGCCTCTTCAGCAGCATCGGAGAGGTGGAGTCCGCCAAGCTAATCCGAGACAAAGTCGCAGGTACGCTTCATTCTGAAGTGATAATTAGTCATGATACAAACCGGCACGACACGTGAACTCAGGATTTCTGTAGAAGTGGCAGCAGATTGTGTTACGGCCGTAGCCAAACTAGTCTTGACTGCGGCCTGTTGATGTAGGAGTGTTATGACTCAGAGATTGATTAAGCCTACCACATGTTCTCAGCTGCTCTGGTCCTTTTTTTAGCAGGATATCTCCTTAAGGCCTGTTCTCAGGCTCCACTGTCCACCAGTAATTTCACAATGTAACTTTTATTTTGAAAGATTCTCCAAACTGATTTCCTGCTTTCTTGACCTCATAAACGTGTTTAATTAATCCAAGCAGTCCAGCCCTGTTTATCTGAAGACGGTTGTTTATTTGTTTGTTTAGACTAGCATGCAATGTTAAGATTTGTTTTGTTTTTAGATATTTATTTGTTTGCAGATTTTTTTTAACTTTACACCGTTTTTTTGTTTTATTTTATTGTTTTCCTTTTTTTTTTTCTCTAGGCCACAGTTTAGGGTACGGATTTGTTAACTATCTTAACCCTAGTGATGCAGACAGAGCTATCAGTACACTGAATGGACTAAGGCTACAGTCCAAAACTATCAAGGTAACGTGCAACAAGGTGTTCTACAATTCTCAAACCAAAGATGTCATGTCATTTAACTCTCCTGTGGCTCCTGTGCTGTCCGCTAACTAGCTAGTACATGTCAGCCCGAGGAAGCGATTCAGCTTTCACAGCTCACTTAATGCCCGATCTGACATGTTGAGTTTCACTTAACTTTTACTTATTATTTGCGCATTTGTCCAATTTAATGTATTTGTTTTCCAAAAGTACAATTTGAGTGAGCTCACCTTCATTTTTCTGTTTGATTGTTTCGTAGTGTTCATGTTTGCTTTTGACTACATTTATTTTTGCTCAGACTGAAGATTTGTGCCTGAAACCACTGAGCTGACACGGTGGTTGTCAGATTATTCTTCATTTGGCTTCCTGTAGACAGTTAATCTTGGTTTTCTTTTGTTTGTTGATAAATTTCAGACAAAATTTCAGAAGTTTGAGCCCAAACTGTGACTTGGATAGCACTGATGTACTCTGTATAAATCCAAACACATACTTCTTTGATATATTTAGACTCTTGTGCTTTTAAAAGCTTTTCTTCTTACTTTGTTTGACTCGCGTGTGTCAATAAAGTTTTAATCTTCGACGTGTTCCTGCCTCTTGTCAGGTGTCTTACGCACGGCCCAGCTCTGATACAATAAAAGATGCCAACCTGTACATCAGCGGCCTGCCAAAGTCCATGACCCAGAAGGACGTGGAGGACATGTTCTCAAGATTCGGACACATCATTAACTCACGCGTACTTGTTGACCAGGCCTCAGGTACGACAGGTGAATTACTTCCTTGCTTTCAGAAATACTCTTCACTATCAAATAAAAAGAACCAGAGCAGCTTCTCTGCATCTGGTGAATAGGTGGTCACAAGCTGCTCCTCGTCCCCAGGTGCATCCCGCGGGGTGGCCTTTATCCGGTTTGACAAACGAGCGGAGGCGGAGGAGGCGGTCAAGAGCCTGAACGGCCAGAAGCCACCTGGAGCCGCTGAGCCAATCACAGTGAAGTTTGCAGCCAACCCCAACCAGGTGAAGAACACGCAGCTCATCTCTCAGCTCTACCACAACCAGTCCAGACGCTTCGGAGGACCCTTACACCACCAGGCGCAGCGCTTCAGGTAACAGAGGAGGAACACGCCGCTGACGTGTTTTTAGTTTGATAAGCTCGATAAGCTTCAGTGAGTCCAGATAAAAAGGGTTTAACTGAAGAATCCTGGTTTGTCTTTAACTCCTGAGAGAAACACTTCAGTGGTTTTGAAGCTCTTGCTCGTTGTGAGCTCAGGTTTCTTTGAGTTTAACAAACATCCTCGTGGCTCCAGGTTCTCCCCCATGGGCGTGGACCACATGAGCAGCATGGGGGGCGTCAGTGTTCCCGGGAACTCCACCTCCGGCTGGTGCATCTTCATCTACAACCTGGGCCAGGATGCAGACGAGAGCATCCTGTGGCAGATGTTCGGCCCCTTCGGCGCGGTCACCAACGTCAAGGTGATCCGAGACTTCAACACCAACAAGTGCAAGGGCTTCGGCTTCGTCACCATGACAAACTACGAAGAGGCAGCAATGGCCATCGCCAGCCTGAACGGCTACCGGCTGGGAGACAAGATGCTGCAAGTGTCCTTCAAGACCAGCAAGGGCCACAAGTAGAGGGAGCAGGACAATCAGGTGTGGAGGAGGGGGAGGAGGAGGGGGAGGGGGGGGGGGGGGGTGACCTGTGCTTGGCTTTTGTTGCAGAGAGCAGAGTTGAGAGGTTGGACAGTCTGGCACATCGTTTGGCTTTTAAAGAGTTCATTGAGAGTCGACTCTTCTGCACCTTTCTTACTCGTCTAAAAGAGGGGTTGTTTTTTTGTTTTCATCTTTTCACTCACGCGTGGGGCTTCAAGAAACAAAGTCGTGTCTTTTTTTTTTTTTTTTTTGGCAGGAGATTCAGAGTGAAGTCTCATTAAACCCCCAAGTTGATTTTTGAACTTTATTTCAAGAGAAAAAAAAACTGTCCATGTGTGTTGCATGTTTAGATGTAGAGTCTAGATTAAGGAGGCCGATGGTTTTAACGGTGCACTGAAACTCTAAAACACACGGAGAGGCCTGCACGCTGATCTCAGTGTGTCACTGCTCACAACGGTTCTGGATCCTCATCATCAGTAGAAATAGATGCCTTAATTTATCATCCAGTGGACGCGTCACCCTGCGACACCACTCACAGTCTGTAGTCTGAGAGCAAAGCACTTTCCTTAATCTGTCGTAGGTTACTCTGAAGATCAGTTTCTGTTCATCTGTAGACGCTGACGGGCCCTCTGATTGGATGGTCAGTTTCAGACGCCGTCTGGGGGAAACTTTAGTTCAGTTATCCTTGTGTTAAGTGTCTTCTGTTATAGGTTGTTGTTTTTTTTCAGGAGGGTCCTGTTGAATATGAGCCCCAGTCACAGATTAGGGATTGAGATGGACCAAAGGCAGGCAGGCAGGCAGGGATCTGACCCTGAAGAGGAGATTTCAGAAGGTAAATTTAAACCTTTCTGGACTTTTATTTTGTGATTTATTTTTATTTTTTTTGTTGACAAGGTACTAAGTCTATATTTACTCTCACTAAGAGCAACATCTCATTGGCTTAGTTTGTCTTTCTTTAGTTCTTTTTTTTTTCATTCATTTTGATTTCATTTGTTTTCTTTCTTTCCAGTTTTTGTTCCTCCTTTTTGAAGCTTTTTCTTTGTTTCTATTCATCACAAACTTGTTGAAACGAGCGCTGAGCTCGAGTTCTGTGAGAATTTAATGGCCTTTGTTCATGATTTCAGTTTTTTTTTTCTTTCTTTTGTTTCGATTGTTTCACTTCGAGCATAAAACATTAAATTTTATTTGTTTTTGCCGAGCGTTTTGTTTGGTTTGTTTCTTTTGGGGTTTTTAATGTTTTCAGATTTTTTTCTGAGTTTGGTTTCGTTCTGTTCCTGTGTTGAAAATCCTCGAGACCCTGAGGAAGCAGGAACAGGCTGTTACACTTTATGTTTCCAGAGGAAGCGTTTAAAACATTTGAGACGGGCTTCAGAGATTCTCAACGTTCGGACCAATTTTTAGAGAAGTTCTTTAACCCGAGCACAGACGCCAAAAGGAGAGCGACGGTCTGACAGACGTTTCATGAAACAACGTTTCAGAGGTAAAACCACTAATGAGTCACATTAACCCTAACTTATAGCTGTACAGTGTGTTTCACTTTTGGTACTGTTGTCGTCTCAGCAGCTGTAACTTGAACATAAAACGTATTTATTGACATGTAGGTAAGAAGATGAGCTTTTAAGATTCCTGCTGCTCCACGGAGACGACGGACGTTTAGATAAGATGTGATTCGTCTGTTTTGAGCAGTTTTTGTAAAGTGAAACTAGATTTCTTGTGCATTTGTGGTGTGTTTTTTTATTTCAACACAGTGAGTAAGTACACACGGTTCACCTTCAGATCCAAACACTCATTTCTCTGCTCTGACTTTTAAAGTCTTCTGTTTACTTTAAACGGTTTTATCTTCCATCCAGAGGAGTTGGGCGTGTGTCAGGTTTTTGTTTTCCAGTGAGAGGAGAGGAGGAGGGTTTCTCTGAGGCGAGCCGTACACGGAGCGTCGCTGCTTACATGAGAAGCCACTTCCTGACCTCTGGAGGACGGCGCCTGCTCTCTCGCTCTTTAGCCTTCACTAACTGAAAAGCTTTTTCTGTTTTTAATCGTCTCTTTCTGAAACGCCTCTTCGGTCCATGTGACTCCTGAAAGGAGAGGTCTGACTCTGTTTCTTCTGTTTCATGATCCTCATCTTTGTGCAATATTTCATGACCTGCCAGAAGCAGGAAACTGAAATCTGTTGTCTTGGACTGTCATCTTTTTTTTTTATCATCATTTCTGTTTTTTTCTACCACAGTTAACTGCCTGAATCTGAGGTCTTGTTGTAAATGCATGAGAGGATGCAGGTGACTTTGTTTTCGGGGCAGTCAGATATAATAAACTGCTTTCTGCCTTAATTTATAAGTGGGGATGATGTGAGAGCATCAGAGGAGGTGCAGTATTTATTTGAAATGTTCATACTTGTTACTTATTGGAGTGTTTTTATGGATCTAGTTTTTGTTCTTTTGGTTTTTAAGGACACTAAAAGTCCGTTAAATGTCTTCTAACGTTGGATCATTTCAATAAAAACATGGTGGCTTTCAAAACGCAGATCTTCAGAAGCTCATTCTAGATGTTGTGTAATGACTTTATTTACTGTCACTGATCACGTCTGCCATGTTGTTACCTGCTCTGACCAGAAGGGGGAGACGTGTGTGTGTTTCAGGAGGGAGACTCATCTCAGTGTTGAATCCTCGTCTTAAAGTCTCTTCCTGAACCAAACTAAATAAACTCCAGACGAGTTGGGATGCTGTGAGTAAAGATGAGGAGCCGGATTCGTCTCAGACGTTCTTTACTTTGGACGTTGTGGACTCTGGATCCTCATGTGGAGGACTCAGACCGTCACCTTTCATCTCACTCGTTCAGAGCGTGATGAGAAGAGCAGGTGATGCTACACGCGTGTTCAGATGAGCGTTTATTCTTCGTCTGATCTTTCAGTAAATCTTTGGTTTAAATGTTTTTTTTTTTTAAGTTGTGTCTGGTCTGAAGCCTGCTGTGATTCCTGCCTGAACGGTCTCCATGTTTGCTCAGCCTGCAGTGACTCTGAGTTACAGATCAGCGCCCTGAGGTACCAAACCGGACCGCTGGATGCGGTCTGGAGGAGAAGAGGATCAGACCCAAACCAGCGTGATGAGTCAGACAGGTTTGGATCCGAGTCAGTTTCTCTGGACGTGTGACAAAATAAAATATGACAATGTGCACGTTGAAATGAATTTGTGAGATTTAAAGTTTGTGTTTCTTTTTATTATTTACCGTTTAAATCTTTAAATTAATAAACCTGAGTGGAAGCAAAAATTAGCAGTGTGATCAAAGCTCGACTGTCTCTGGTAACAGAAGCTCCAGCCTGGCTGATGTGAAGTGGAATCGCCCTTTAAAGAGATGTGGAAACATTTCCTCACAGTTAGAAATGAATCAGAAACGCTGAATCGTTTTTGCGCTGCAGGATTTTATTAGAAAAAAATTGAAGAAATGAATCAAAAACAGGTAAAAAAAACAAAAACAGCTGAAGAGCTAATTCATGTCACATCAATGTTCTCCTCACATTAAATCAACAGCTAACACGGATCAAAGTTCACTTCAAGAAAATCTGCTTCAGCGTTTCTCCTTTTTTAACGTCAAGTCTTTGGTCCTCACAGAGTCTGAGATCATGATAAGGCAACTCAGAGTCCTGAAGTCCTGAAGTCCAGACCGCGTCTTCAGGGCAGCCTGTGAGAGGGCTGCAACGTCACTGAGGGACAAGCAACGCATGGTAAGCTTCATCATCATCATCATCATCATGGATTCTGCACGTCTCTCAACATTCGGGTCACGTGTGAAGCAGGAAGCATCTCTGCACTACATCAGGTAACGAAGGTTTGGGTTCAGCATGGCACAGGTGAAGTCCATACGAGCAGCTAAATCCTGACACCACTCGACCTTCCATCGCCCTGGATGACAGGTCTCATCCAGACCACGGGGCTTCTGGGTGCTGGTCCCTTTGGACCCGGGTCAGGCGAGTCTTTGTGCTGTAGAAGGCAGAATCGTTCACCGTCCGCTCAGCGCGAGTCTCTCAGACCTGACACAGGTTGTAGCAGGCCACAGGTCTCTCCAGGACGTTGTCTCCGTCCACCTCGAAGACGTAGTCGCAGCGATGTGAGATCAGAGGAGCGTCGGAAAACGCCACGCTCTGGTTCCCGAAGGAGATGACGGTGTCCCTCTGTGGAGGAGAAGAGGACGTCTTCATTTAGTCATAGTTAAATACAGTAACAGCACGTTATTTATTTCATCTGACTTCTTCTAAGTTGCCTTTAACCTGAGAGGACAGAGGATAGAGGACAGAGGAGGACGCAGGGTGAGAGAGGGGAGCTTCATGCAGGACGACTGAACCTCCACGTGGAGGTCCTGCAGAGACCAGGCTGAACTAAAGCTGAGACGGTCTGATTTACAGAGGAGCCTCCCTTCCTTTGAGCCTGTCCACGAGCACCAAACACGCCAACCTCACCTGACACAGCTGACATAACCGATACAACCATCACCAAGACTTCAGGGATTATTTCAGGTCTAAACGTCTTTAACAACGTTTGAGCAGCTCGCTGTCAGTTACAAACCAAACACCGAACCAGTGTGAGGCCGTGTTTGGGAACAGGACTGGGTCTGACACGCCTCAGTGACGCGCTCAGTGCCTTTGAAGGCTGCAGCTCATGATTTGAGACAGAGTTTTCTAAACTCTCCTCCATCGATATGAACGTCTACGTGAACAGATGGAGACTCTGGAGCGCTGGTTTGGCTCACGGGTTCAATGTGTGGAGGTCGTCCTTCATGACGTTAGAGCCAACCTGCTGCTTCCGGTCTTGCTCCTCGTTCTCTCCTCCTCCTTCTGAATCTATCCTCTGACCTTTCCTTTCATCAAAATCTCCCTAAAGCAGTCGGTGTCGTTCTCACCCGTTGGGGGCCGCCTCCGTTTTCGGCGGCAGTCGTGGCAGCAGCTGGAGAGGGCGCCGCTGCTTTCTCAAAGTCCTTCCTGCACAGATGAGCCATGATCCCAGCAGCTAAGGCATCACCGAGGACGTTGATCATGGTCCTGAAGCGATCGCTGTGGGAACAGGAAGGACGTCACTCTCTGCGCTCAGAGCTCTGAGGGCACCTTTGGTTTGGACTAAATGTTGATGGACTTACAGAACCCAGTCGATGGCCACGATCAGAGAGATGTCAGCAGGCGGCAGCCCCACAGACGTCAGGACGATCACCATGGTAACCAGACCTGCCTGAGGTATCCCAGCTGCCCCGATGCTGGCTGCTGTGGCGGTTATACTGCAGAGGAGAGAGATAGACGTTAGAGACGTGGACTGGTCTCAGTCCAGTTCCTCTCGTGAACTCAGTGTGGACCCCACCTGATGGTGACCAGCTGACCGAAGTCCAGGTCGTACTCGTTGACCTGTGCAATAAAGATGGCCGCCACCGCCTCGTATAAGGCTGTTCCGTCCATGTTGATGGTCGCTCCGACGGGCAGCACGAAGCGAGCGATCTGTCGGTCCACTCCGCAGTTCTCCAGCAGACACTTCATGGTGATGGGCAGCGTGGCCGAGCTGCAGAGGACATGAAGGAGACGTCATGAGACACGCGCTCACGTGTTCATGAGAATCAGGAGGTGTGGCTTCTCACCTTGATGACGTGGCCAGAGCGATCACCAAAGCCTGCAGCAGGCCTCGGATGTAGGGGAAGGGGTTCCTTCGAGTGAAGAAGAAGAAGAAGAGAGGCAGCAGGATGAGGCCGTGCACGAATAACCCCGACAGCACCGTGATGAAGTACATGCCCAGCTTCTCCCCCAGGTGAGCCGGGTCGTCCATGTCCAGGATCTTCCCGGCCACAAGGAAGACGATTCCGAAGGGGAAGTACCTGGGTGGAGGAGAGGAGGAGAGGAGGAGGAGAGGACGAAGAGAGGAAGAGAGGAGGAGGAGAGGGCGCTGTGAGCTTCATGCAGCAAACATCTTTGAGAAGGTTCAGAGTCGGCTCAGAGCGCTTCCTGATCCTGTTGAATAATTGAACCTTATCACATCACCTGGCTCTCTCTCTCTCTCTCTCTCTCCACATCACTTTATAAATACACAGAGCTCGCTCCATTAAGGAAAGTGTCCGGGTTTGGTGCTGAGACCTTGACTGGCCTGATCTGGTGCTCATTGAGCAGCGTTGGGATTAAAGGGAAAGCCGCCTGTGAGCCTGATCCATCCTGACAGCTATCAGTGCCTGACCCCCCCCCCCCCTCGAGGCTTTTTCAGAAGCAGATTAATGAGCATGACTCAGATCGGACTGAAGTTCAGGTCACCATCGAGTCATCGGAGGGGTTCTGATTGTTCTGTAGGAACAGACAGGAAGTACGGCCCAGTGTTCCTCTGTGACGAGCTGACTGGACCTGCTGTCTCCGTCCTGTTTAGACCACGCCGTCCTGGTGTGCTCATCGTGACCTCAGGAGAACCAGAGGTCATCGTTCAGCCTCTCGCTCCATTCATACAAACTGAATCCTCCTCTGGACCAATCAGCTCCCTGGAAAGGACACTTGAGGTGCCAGCAGCGAGTCTTCCTCGAGTTGTGACCTGAGGTGTATTTTTAGCTCTAATCTGGCTCTGCGGTGTCGTCTGTCTTATTTTAAGACGCTCATGTTGGACAGTGTGTGTGTGAGAGAGAGAGAGTGTGTGTGTGTGTGCCATCTCACCACATCGCCGCGTTGATGATCTTCATGACGCACTCGTTGATGCACTGGCAGACGTTGACCAGTGGCGCTCCACGTTCTCCCATCTTCCCCAGCAGCAGACCTGAGGACAGACGGAGCGTTCACACGTGTTTCTGACACGGCTAATTCTGCTGTCTTAGTCACCCTGAACAGGTCGGGACGTTTGGAGCCGTCGCTGAATATTAAAGTAAAGAAATCACCACAGAGACTTCAAAACTTACAGATGAACAGTTTGGGATTATTCAGCAAATTAAAAACAAACTGCAAGATTAAAATTAAAACTCTTAAACCGTGTTCAGCTGGTTTTCAAAGAGACTGAAATGACACCTGATGCGTCTTTGTTTTTACAGCAGAAAATGACGTCAGGGAAGTTTTTGACTCTGAAAGAGCAGCAGGATGAGGTTTCTGTGGTCGGAGCACGTGAAGACTCACCCATCGTGGCCGAGAAGATGACGATCCCCAGCACGTTCATGCCTTTGCTGGTGCTCGGGACGATTTTGTACTTGATGTCTGGAGCCGGGGTGATCTCCAGGAAGACCGGGTGGCCCAGCTGAGGGTTGTGGTAGTCGGGCATGACGTAAACATAGTTGGCCTGAGAATCCTTCAGATCCGAGTTCTTGACGATGGGAACCAAGTCTGTTCGATACTGAAGGAAGAGGAAGGAGAGCAGCAGAGATGAGAGGGTGTTTTAGGGGGGGTTTAGGGTTATTCACTGAGCAGAGGAGCTGGTTCCTCCGTCATCGACTCACCTGCTGAAAAGTGGCTTCAACGAGGTTTGATGGAATCATGTTCCTGGAAATGAGAAGAAGAGGAAGAAGCATTTATCAGATCAGGTCTGCAGTGTCTGGGCTCATTGAACACACACTGAACTTGACGTCCATGTGGACTTGATTTCCCCTCCTGTGGGTCTCAGCGGGGACAGGGAGGTGAGGTGATGGTGTCAGCTGCCTCAGTGCTGGTGAGGATGGTGTCACATGATTCAAAGCATCAGAGCAGCTGCAGATTCAACCCTGAGTCCACCAGTCTTTAGGGGCAAGCCCAGGACCAGGATCAGGATCAGGTGTCTCTGAATCAGTTTCGCTTTAATTTGATGTTTTATTTGTATTTTTCAGACTTTTTGAGCCTGTCTCTCCTTCCTGCTGTGGTTTAATGAAGTTCTTCAGTGTTGGTGGACTGAGAGGAACTTTATCTCCTCGGCTTTTTAGCATTAGTTGAATCACTCATGATTTACTCAGGGAACTTCAAACTCTAACGGGAACTTGTTTGTTTTAGCTGCTGTCTCTTTAAGGCTCCCCACTCTACAAGCCCCCTTCCCTCCCATTGGTCAGCCCTCTGGAGGCCCTTTAGGGCAGTCCTTATGTGATGACCTCATCATTTCAGGGGGTCTTGTGAAGATTCTGCACACGTTAAGTCTGAACTTTGTTAAAACTTCTCTATTCATTTTTGTCTTCAGAAATTTTTCGTATGACGAGTAAATTTTTCTCACCCCAGTTTTTTTTAACTCTTTAAAAACTATTCAGGTCTCATTTTTCTAAATATCTTAAAATCAGAGATTTTTCTGGATTAATCAGGTGAATGTGGCTCATGTTAAGTCTAATAAGACTATTTAAACTCTTTGATGTCAGTTTTTTGCAGTGTGGAGATAAGTTATTGTCATCTTTAGAAACTTTCTTGTATTTAGACTTTATTTAAAACTTGAAAAGAACATTTTTTTCCCCTACTGGCTGATTTTTTTTACTTGTTCCAGACCCTCATTTTGTCTTTAAATATCTTGAAGTAAGACGTGTTTCTGGACTCGTCAGCTGAATGTGACTCATGTCAAATATAATGAGACAGTTTTTACAGGAAATAAGACAAAAACACTTGATTGGATGTCATTTTTGCAGTGTGCTCTCTAACGCTGTGAGGAGGATCAGTGGATCAGGTTTTACTCCTCCATGGATCCTTTGGGTCTCCTGAACAGGAGGTGAATCGATCAGACGACGCTGTTAAAGCTGCGCTCTCATTCACTGCTCCTGTTCGCTGATTGAGCTCCTGCAGCGTCAGACGCTGTCGGTTACATAATGAGCTGAAACTGGCGTCACAGGGCTCAGATCATCTGATTTCTGTGTTGAATCTGTAAATGTGAGAGTGATTCACTGACTGTCAGCTCTGCTCCCTCAGGGTTCAGATTTCTCTCTATTTTTACACCTGAGCTGTGAATTAAAGTAATAATAAAACTGCTCCTTTAATCCTGAGGATGGACGCTCTGACAGGAGAGCAGAGGGAGGCCGTAGCACGATAAGTTGGCTCAGCACAGACGGCATCTCTCTGTAAATAAAGCCCACGTCAGTGACCCTAAAGCCACGCTCAAAGCTCGTCAAACACGTAACAGGACTGAAACGTACACCTGACCTCTGGCTGCAGTAAGCAGGTTTAAGAAGCAGGTATAAGTAGATCTCTGACATGAATGGCTGCGTAGAAAGCTCAAGTGCACACACTGAACCCAAGACAGCGTCTGACACGGCACAGCCTGCAGCAGCTTCTAGGAAAGTGCAGATTAACAGATCACATTAAGTGTCCTCCTATTCTTAGCCGGCCGGCTCTGTGGAAGTGACTCTGCATATCTGACTGGAACATTTCCCTCCCTCTGCTGTTCACTCAGGGCTGAAGGTCTCCCTCTGTGCACCGAGACTCAGATCCCTCATCCTCATGTCCTGATGTTTCCCTTTCATTTTTAGGAAAGGATCTGTGTCTTTAGGAAGCCTTATCTGCTGATGCTTCCTTGCTTCCTGCCTCCTCAGCGTGAGCCTTGTTGTGTCGGCTCAGACTGATCCTCTGAGTCTTTGTGGTTATGGAGCTTCCTGATCCTGAAGCACAGAGTCACAAGGTCTGGATTTAGAGTAATTGGTCTGTACCATTGACTTTGTCTGCAGCCTGCGCTGGGTTTCCTCAGATTATGGAGGGTTTAATCATCCTGGTGAGCAACTCCAGAGCTAAGAGGACCTGGATCCCGTGAAAAGCCCACATCAGGGGGGGATTTTCTCCACGTTATGGGAGAGAGGGACTCAGCCCAGGATCCCTCTTCAAAAATAGAAAGGAACCTCTGCTCCCTGTTGCTCCTGATGGAACAGTCAGGCTGAAGTTCTGTAACAAACTCTGAGCTGCTGTTTGAGCCCAGCTGTCTGAGATGTTCTGCATGTGTAACATATGACAGACGAGGAGTTTCCAAACGTCTTAGTCTGGACCTCAGAATGAAGAGCGCCATGAGCAACAGAAGAGAACTGATGACACCTTCATTTGATGCTTTCAGCTCAAATCTCTCTTCAATATCTGTAAATGTTTTTACACTAATGGGCAAAACATTCAGTTCTGAGGCATCTTGAGACCCTCTATCAGTGTCTGCTCCCCCCTTTGTGGACCACGTCCCAGGACACCTTTCATCAGGTCTTGACATCATCCGCTCTCTCCCTCTCGGATCACCTGCACACAGCTGGTGAGACGACTGAGCGGGCTCCATGTGAGGCTGGAGCACGAATGGAGAGCGGTCTCAGACCTAACTGAGGGTTTTTAAGATGATGTTTCAGGAACGTGTGTGGAAATACAGCAGCTGCAGCACCAAAGGACACAGAGACCGACCTGCTGCATCCTCACAGCAGCTCACCTGGACACCTGATGTTCAGTCACTGGTCCATGTGGAGGATCTTATTCCTCCACTCTTTACTCAAAGCCCACAAAATAACCCGAAATAACCTGAAACCGTCACTCTCTTACCATTAAAATGTTTATAAGCTAGTTATGGTCCCCAGAGGATGAACCATGAAGGATCTGAGTTTTAATCTGGCTCTACAGGTTGGGGAAGATATCTGGAAACCTGTCAGCAGCTTTAACCTCTGCTGATGTGGACATTCATGGTCCCCAGAGGATGCATCGTACTGACTTTAGTGAACTTTAGACGTTGGTGTCAGCAGCTAAAGTTTCTGTCTGAAGGAGACTCGTGTTGGATGGTGTTCGGGCTCAGGTGAAGGATTCAGGTGTGTGTGAATCTGTGGATATTAACCTGATGAGATCCAGCAGAGCGTCAGCCGAGGTCATCACAGGCCCCGAGTGAGCGTGGTGGCCGTCGATCTCTGAGCCCACCCCGGGCTGGATGATGAGCACCAGCACGATGCCGACGATGACGGCGATGAAGGTGGTCCACAGGTAGTAGGTGATGGTGAGGACTCCCAGCCGGCCGCTGGCCTTGGTGTCCATGGCCGACAGGCCGGACATAAGACTGAACGAGGACACTCAGAGTTATCGGACTGATTCAGGAGCTTTAAAAAGGTCTTTAGAACAGGTTTTAACAGAGTCTGGACTTCAGCAGTTTCCTGCCTGAGCTCACATCCCCTCCAAAAACAGGCCCCCCCTTTTTTTACTCTAAAGCTCACTCTCTCACTCAGATAAGAGATGAAACTATACTGAAACAACCTCATGAGAGCAAAGGTAAGGTGGAGGTAGAACTCACCTGGAGGTGATGAGAGGCAGAATCAGCATCTTTAACATCCTCATCAGCAGTTCTCCGGGGAAGGAGAAGTAGATTTTAGCCTGAGTGAGAGAAAAAAACACCTGAAACTTAAAGTGACCTTTCAGAGTTAATCTCAGCGTGTCGGCACGGAGCTGAACCAAGAGTTCACGCTGTTCATATTTAAGCTCTCAGAAAGCTCTTTGACTTAAACGCACTGTGAGGAGCTCTCATGTTGATGGTGAAGACTACATTTCCCATGAACACCGTCACCCACGGACATCAAAGCGTGCAGTTATTGTAAAAACATCTGAATCTCATTTTTTAATCCAACCTTTCCTGGTTCAAGAGAACTTTTCTACAGACCAGGATGATTTATAGCTCCCAACGTCTCACCCACAAATCTACAGACGGATTTATTAATGCACTCAAAAAAATCAGACACTGACTTTAATTTAACTTATTATGTCAACCTGTTCCATGTGGTGTTGGAAACAATAATTTAGAGTCAGTGAAGTTGAACTTAAAAGTATAGTTTACAGCAAACCTAATAACATTACATTGAACCAGGTGACGTAACAAATTCAGATAAAGTCTTATTTCATTTTTTTGAGTGCAGCATGTAAAGTCACCTCCTGTGACCCAACTACACTCAAAAAAAGAAACATTGGCTTTAATTGAATTTATTGTGTCTGGTAATGATACCATATAACAGGTTGACGTAACTAATTCAGTTAAAGTCTTGGTTTCATTTTTTTTGAGTGTAGTTTGTTGTTGACCCGTCACAGCCTTGGTGTCGTGCTGTGAGCTCTGAGGTCTCATTAAATGACCAAATGTCAACAACACACAGTTGAACAGTTTTGTCTGCAGAGAGCAGTGAAGCTCACTGACCTGTGAGCAGAGAATCAGCTCAGTAAAAACCTCCTGCTGCAAAACTTTCTGATTTCTGCTAAAGTTCAGCTGCAGAGCTCTGTGCAGGTAAATCTGACGCTCCACTGAAGGTGGAAACATCAGAGCGTCTGCCTTTGAAGGCAGCAGCAGGAGGATGTGATGGTCCTGATTGTTCGTTCTCTGATTTGTCGTCTCTTAGTTTTGCTCCATAACTTGTACCTGAATTTTTCATCAGGGCTGAAATCAAAGAGCACTTTCCTGTTTCTGGATGTGACTGCAGAGTCACCTCAGACCTCAAACTGGTCCAGAGACCACATGTTTCTGGTCTCTGGATCTCCACAGATACGGTCCCTCCTGCTGCAGAAGCAGCTGAGGACGAGTTGGGTCACTGCTGGTTTCTAATCATCCATCCGGTCTCTGCCAAAACACGTAATCTGCTGCTGATCGGCTCAGAGCATGGACTCCAGAGGGACTCCGGACGTCTTTTCACCTCCTCACAGAGCTGCTGAGGTTCACTGAAGGCTGGAGGAAACGTTTTAAAGGAGAAACCACTCAAAGGAGTCTGGATGGATAAACGGTAGCTGCTGAGATTTTGGCTTCAGCTGCTGAAACGAGCTGTGAAAGGATGAAGGACTGAAACACTGAGCGGGAGGATGACTCTCAGTTTGCCTCTGAGCTCAGTTTAAGTTTGATTCTTTTTCCTTCTGATGATGACAAAGTTAAAAAAGTCATCAATCCAATTACAACAAACAAACGTCCTTCATGTAATCCTTTGATTGGTTATATTTTCTCGTTAAGGTCTGGACCAATCAGAGGCAGAGTCAGAGCAGGACAGGACTTTGTCATTGGAGGAGAATAAAAGCTTGTGAACAGGAACCGTCTGATGTCACAGATTAACCTGAAGTTTCACTAATAAACAGGTAAAGTTCAACACCTTCACCTGGTCGGCTGCTTCACTACAGATCCACCCGCACAGGAAGTGAAGGATGTTTTGGTTTCACTAAACTCTTCCTTTAGGCTGAGTCCAGGTTCCCTCCACAGACCCACAGACCCTTCAAAGACATCAGACCGAGTCCTCATAACGAGTCCTCAGAGCAGAGCGTCTCCTCACACACGTTAACCTCAGTCTGAATGTTAACGTGTGTGAAAGCTGAGGACGCTGCAGCAGCCTTACATAACATCACTTTAACCACTTTGCCTCCTCTGAGTTCCCGTCCATGTCTCCATCCTTACCTGAGTGGAAAGGTTGAATGACCTGAGGAGAAATCCCAGAACGCAGCCGGTCACCACGGCGATGACGGACAGCGTCAGCAGGCCGTTCCTCTTGCAGTAGTCCTTCACGTACTCCCGCACTTTGAGCGACACGATGCCGTTCAGCACCTTCTTGAAGCCCTCCATCTCGCTTCAGACCCCCCCCTCCTCCCCCCTGACGGACACAGAGACCCGAGTCTCTCCTGGTGGGTGAAGTCGGTCTGTGTGTATCCCCTCAAGATCCAGAGAGGTGGAGGACGTCCAGTGGACTGAGCGAGTGTGTGCTGTCTGTCTGTGAGGAGCTGCTCCGGTCTGAGGCAGGAAGCCTTGACGGACTTATTCCTGGTAAATCATTGGCTAAAAGGATTATCCCTATCTCATGCTAACAACAACTCCTCCACAGCCTCTAAGGCTCATTAAGGAGGCTGAAGAGCAGCGTCCAGCGCCGATAAGCTCCTCCATTTATAGCCTATTATGAGTTATTACTACCCCAACGCCATTAACCCGCTCCATTCATAAAAACAAGCTCACAGCTTCACTCACCGACTCGTACGCTGCTCCAAGGAGGACAGGGGTCAAAGGTCAGGGTCAGAGACGGCTTCTTCCAATCAGCTCCACATTTTCCACTCGCTCACTGTGTGTGTGTGTGTCAGGTTCATTATCACTGATCAGATGAAGCGTCTTCAAAAAGCAAAGATTAGAAACATGAAGCAGGACGGAAACGGGACGGAAACAAGACGGAAGCGTCTGAGAGGGCTGAGATGATGGAGCGTGTCGTGGTTTGAATGAAATTCTTTGATTTTATGATCAAATTTATGATTTTTTAAACGCGTTTTATTCATTAATGTTGTGACTTTAGGCGGTGTCATGGTCTCAGATCAGAGCTCGGTCTCAGGACTCTGCTCATGGATCCTTTAAATCCCTGCAGGTCTGATCCCTAAAAGAGAAACAGATCCATGATTCTCTTTCTTTACAAGAGAAAGAAACTAATCCAGAGAAGGATGTGAAACAAGAAGAGAAACCTGTGACGTCTCTGTGGGCGTGTGGTTGGAGCGTGGAGCTTCTTGGCACTCATTGTTCCTGCAGCTCTGCAGCTCTGCAGCTATTCCTGCTCTGCTTCGCACATCTTGTTCTTTCTGCAGCCGGCCTACGTCTGCTGGCGTCACAGCGTCCATGCTGGCTCGGGAACCGATCCAAATCTGTCCAACAATGTCTCCCCACGTCACCTGTAACCAATCCAATAAGGTCTAATCCTTGTTGTTGTGAACAATGCAGGAAGCAGGGTCAAGGGAACGAGAAGGACTCGCACAGGAACATCTGTTTGAGTCTTTCCTCCTGATGGAGCCGTTCATTCTGAGCCTTCAGGTGAGGCTGAGCCTTCAGGTGAGGCTGTGGACACACTTCAACAAGTTTCACCTGCCTCAGAGAAACCTGTGTGTCATTACGGTCACAGCAACACACCCTGAGCTCCGCGGGTTTCAAATCGTCTAGTTTGAAACATGACTGATTGTAAATTCATCCATGTTCCATCAGTCACATGTGCAAACACTTCCAGCTCATCTGATCCTCATCAGTCTCTGCTTCGTTAGCCTGCAGCATCAACACTGAGACCACGTCTGTGGATCTGGACTCTGGAGGTCCAGTCAGGGTCAGTTTGATGGTCGTACTGAGGTGAACATATCTGATGGTTTAACTTTCATTGATGGACTCGTTGTAGGTAAACCAACAAAGACTCATCAGAATGTGTTTCACATATTAGCATTGGTTAATAGATGATGATAGCTAGCTAACTTCACATGGTGAAACTTGCTCTGAATTATGTTAGCTTCACTGAGCTAGCTATAAAATGTTTTACCAGCTCCTGACCTTAAGTTAAACACGTAGCCTATGTTGCTAGCTAGCTAGCTTGGTTTATGAATACCAGCTTCCATCTTTATGTCAGTGTGTTCGTCCATGTGATGATGGATGATCTAGAAAAAACATTGAAGTTCTAAAAACTGATTGATGTCATTTATAAACGATGATCAGACATATTTACATGTTGTTTATGACACATATCTGTAGCTCTGTTCATGACGTTAGACTACAAAAAATTAATTTATGATGTCGTGTATTTCTAACTCTGATCAGACGTAGAATCAGATTATGATGAGTTTAGTTTCTGTTCTTTGACGAACATTCGGTCAACCTGAGAGGAAACTGAGAGACTCTGATCAGAGGAGAAAACTCAAAGTGATCTTTGACCTGAGGAGTTCAGTGTTTTGGAGCTGGCTGTAGATCCTGATGAGGAGGATTATTCATGCTGTGTTTGAAGGCTGCTCTACTAACGTGAGAACAAAGAGCAGAGGTGAGGTGAAGTCAGCCTCGTTCAGCATTCAGACAGAAGAAGTGAATTCTTCCTTCATCTCATCACATATCCTCAGACTTTATTCCAACAGCAGGTTGAGTGAAGTGAAACCTGCTGCAGTGGAGGCTTCCTGTCAGGCTGCTTTAATCTGTATCAGATTATCAGTATAATCTGATGCTCGGTGTCATCCAGAGTGGTTTGGTCAGTCTTGTTTAAAGTCTCTGTGGTTCTGCTTGGGGACTCTGGTGGACCTGGACTCCAGACCTGACAGACCGAGCCGTTTCCCTCTGAGAAAAGTTTGATGAACAACAAAGACGAGAAAAGACGGAGAGCAAAGTGTGGAGCAGCCAGGCCTCCACATTCAGACACACACCTGCTGGAGAGAAACAGGAAGTGAGAGGTGGAGTCCAACCAGTCAGCTGTCTAAAGATCAACCAATCAGATTCATCTACAGCTCAGCGTGAAGCTGGTCTGCACAGCTCTACAGCGCCCCCTGCTGGCAGGCAGCATCAACCTGGGGCCTGTTTGAGCTGAGTGGATGAAAGGGTTAAAAACCTGTTGATGGGTGAGCAGCGGTCACATGATGTGTTCAGGCAGCTGAATCTGGCTTCCTCTTCTGACATGTTTCTCTTTTCTGAACGTGATCAGATGTAAATATCATGACCATCATATAACGAGGCACAGACGTCTCTGCAGCCTCTGAATCAGGACAAGACTCCAGAGAAGAGTTCAGTTCTATCAACAATCAGATGCATGTTTGGAATCTTCTGACTGTGAAAGGAAACAGAAACCTCCTCCTGACGGGTTTTTACTGATGTCATGAGACAGAAAAACTCTGAGGAGCTTTAATCCATGAAAACAGGCAGCCTGACGGGGGGTCAGCTGCTCCTGTGGACTGAAGTGAAGTCTGAGGCCTGTGGTCAGTCTGAGTTTGATCCTTTCATAAACAGCCACACGCCGCCCTCTGCTGGACTCTCTCACTTCTAAACTCGACTTTAGATCAGACTGATTTTCTCTGTCCTCGCGTTTTCTGAGACGTAAACAGACCGTTTCATTTCAAAAGGTAAAAAAAAAGTAAACATTGAAAACAGGCTGAATCTGAGCCGCTCCACATGACGTCTTCTTCCTCTCCTTGTTGACCACAGAATCCTCAGGCCTGATGGGCAGCTTTGAATTCTACACAAACATTAAGAAACCAGACGTGCAACAGGAACTTTAATGTGACGCTGATTTAAAAACAGATGTTTAAAAAGCTGAAATGGATCTTTATTTTTTTTTTATTATATCAGCGAGAATGAGATTTTTTAATTTGGCATCACAGAACAAAGAAGGAGTCTGATCACTGAAAGACACACCTGTACACACCTGTGAGCGAGGTTACATCTGAGAGGCAGGTGTGCTGCTGCGTTTGAGGAGACTAAAGTCTAAAGAAAAGGATCTATGTGCTCAAATTAAGTGTTTTATGCTTTGGCTTCAAAAAGTCTGCCACAGTGAGGCATAAACACCGGGCTAATGAAAAATCAGATAATTATAAAAATGAATTAATTAATAGATGAAAAACTGCTGGAAAATTCAGCGAACACTTCTGGAATTAGTGGCCTGTTGACAAATGGAGCTGGAAAGGATGTTTCAAACAGCTAACAGCTCAAAGACTTGGGATATAAAATGATTTTTTATTTTATTATTTTTTAATTTGAGGTCATTTTATCATCAGAATTTGGTGTTTACATATTTGACTTTGTTCCAGGAGGGGAACTTCTCCAAGAAATTTAAATCCTGGTTTAAAAATATTAAAGTAAATTTTAAAAAAGCCTCGTTTTGAATCTTTAATGGGTTAAATCTTGAATAAACTGTGAGTTTGAACTTGAAATGTGTAATTCATGAATGATCCAACTCTTAAAGCTGACTCTTTGAAAACAACAATGGGAGCCAGCTCCTGATCGGGAGACAGTTTTTTCCCCTTCTCTTTTCTGTCACAGCTGTAGGTGATTGTTTTAGATGTTATGTTGCATCTGTTTGTCCACTGTGCTGCTTTTTTTCTTTTTGTCTTTCACATGTTAATTATTTTTTAATTGTTTTATATTTAATTGCAAATTATTTTGCTGTGTTAGTGGCTTAGCTTCTCCATTTTGCTTTTTTGTAAATAGTTCCAAGTTTACAAATAATATACAGTCAGAGATTTGACCTCTTGTTTAATTGAGATATAATTTATTATTGGTAGCGCTGTATAATACTGTATTTCTCTATTGATACATTGAAATTTTTGCACTTAACACTTTGTAGTATTGCTGCTGTAACTTTGAATTTCCCTTCAGGGATCAACAAAGTAAGTTTTGTTCTATTCTATTTTATAATTTATGTTTTTATATCAGTTATTCATTGTACATTTTATTTTACATTATATTTAGTACTGAATTAATTTTGCCAATAAAAAAATCTGAGGAGCCACTTCGGAGCTGTGAGAACCGTTTTTTAATGATCCGAGTCAAAAGAACCGAATCTTTTCAAAAGAGCCGGAATTCCCATCACGCAACCTACAGCTCAGACCGTTTTTTCAACACCTGCTGCAGTGAACGTTACTCAGAGGAGCTCTGTGATTGGTCAGAAGGAAACTTTCAAACCCCGCCCCCTGTGCCACCGCGACTCAGCGGAGTCAGCAGTGAGCCATCCAACGGAGACTTTTCGGGCAAATCAGAAACCAGGGTACGTGAAATAACCGCTTCCTTCATCAAAAACTTCTTCCTCATCGCCGTTTGTTTTGTTGTCTGATGGTTTCTGTGGGTCTGTGTCGGTTTCAGATCAGAAAAGCCCGAAAATGACCCAGTTTAAGGAGCGCTTCACGACTCTGCTCCATGAGAAGAACCTGGTCACAGAGCAGCTGGCGAAGCTGGAGGAAAAAACGGGAGTTCAGAGAGAGTACATCGCTTTGGGTGAGTTAAACCTCCGTGGACGGGGGATGGACTCTTATTAAAGGAGCAGGAACAGCATAAAACACTATATAACAAACTTAAAGTTACGTTTAACAAGCCTTTAAAGCGTTCACGTCTCCCGCCTCAAACGAACCAACGTTCGTGCTTCGTGTTGAGCGAACAGAGAAACGAACTTTAGCGCCTGTTGGAGTGAAGCTCAGCCCGGCTGTTCACACGGACTCAGGACTCCTTTAACTGCAGCTCCATGTCCTGTCAGCTCACTTTATCACCTCCCCTAAAATACCAAAGTTCATCCAGCTCAGACCTTTATTCCACTTCTGCAGATTAGCTGAGGAACATAACCCTCCTTACACACACACACACACACACACACACACACACACACACACACACACACCTATCTGAGAATATGCTGCTGCCTGAATTGACTGTTTCTGATATCCCCCAGCAGCCCCCAGCTGGTCCCGGGGGTATTTTTATCACATCCTGAAATATCCAGAGCAATGCAGAGGTGGAAGAAGATCCAGGAGGTCTGCAGTCTGCTCTGTGTGTCAGGTCTCAGTCAGGACCCTCTGTCAGGTCCCTCTGTCAGGTCTCAGTCAGGTCCCTCCGTCAGGTCTCAGTCAGGTCCCTCTGTCAGGTCTCAGTCAGGTCCCTCCGTCAGGTCTCAGTCAGGTCCCTCTGTCAGGTGTCCATCAGGTCTCTGACATGTCTCTATCAGGTCTTTGTCATGTCTCTGTCAGGTCTTTGTCAGGTCCCTCTGTCAGGTCTCTGTCAGGTCTTTGTCTGGTCTTTGTCTGGTCTCACTGTCAGGTCTTTGTCAGGTCCCTCTGGCAGGTCTCTTTCAGGTCTTTGTCAGGTCTTTGACAGATAACTGACAAAGCCCTGACAAAGACCTGACAGTTATCTGTCAGGTCTTTGTCAGGTCTCTGTCTGGTCTCTGTCAGGTCTTTGTCAGGTCTTTGTCAGGTCTCTGTCAGGTCTCTTTCAGGTCTCTGTCAGGTCCCTGTCAGGTCTCTTTAAGGTCTCTGTCAGGTCTTTGTCAGGTCTTTGTCAGGTCTCTGTCAGGTCTTTGTCAGGTCTTTGTCAGGTCTCTGTCAGGTCTCTTTCAGGTCTCTGCCAGGTCTTTGTCAGGTCTTTGTCAGGTCTCTGTCAGGTCTCTTTCAGGTCTCTGTCAGGTCTCTTTCAGGTCTCTGTCAGGTCCCTGTCAGGTCTCTGTCAGGTCCCTTTGTCAGGTCCCACTGTCAGGTCCCACTGTCAGGTCCCTCTGTCATGTGTCTGTCAGGTCTTTGTCATGTGTCTGTCAGGTCTCTGTCAGGTCTCTTGCAGGTCTCTGTCTGGTCTGTCTCAGGTCTTTGACTGGTCCCTTTGTCAGGTCTCTGGAGGTTTAGTTTTGACAGTGTCTGTTTGTATAGAGGTTGTTAATAACAGGCAGACGCCTCAGGCTGTATCACTGATGTGTTGTGCGTGCGGTGCCATCAAACAGGGAACCTGTCGCTCAGTCTGACCTACATCTGAACACCTGTCTCTCTCTCACTGTGCTGCTTGTTTTGCATGAAGGGCTTAAAAACAACAGGAGGATGTTTGTGCCTGCTGATGGTTTTTTATTACACACACACACACAGAGTTTTAGAAAGGAACTTTTAATCTGAAGACCAAAAACGATGAGATGTCCAAACTCAGATAAACTCATGAATCAGAGATTAAATGTATGAAAATAACTTCATGAAACGCTTCAGGAAAGACTCCTCTGTCTTAGTTTGTCTTAGTTTGTCTTAGTTTGTAGTTTCTTCTGTTTTTATGGCTGTTAGTTGAAAATTTTTCATTTTTTGTTTGAAGAATTTCTCCTTTTTTTTTCCATTTAGCTTTTGTTTAATCAGGAATATTTCTGTGGAGATGTTAAATCTCTGTTCCAGTGAGTCCTGGTCCAGAGAGCAGCATTAAAGGTTTCCTACAGAAGAATAAACAACAACAGGTCAACAAGGATCAGTTAAACCCTGAGCACAGGCTCCTCTGGATCCTTCCATCAGGATCCAGAGTTACTAACCTTTGATTTATTAACTTCCTGTCAGTGTTTCTGAGACTTTACTGCAGATATTTTAAACTCCAGTTTCCTGCTCCTCTCTGACTCCTGTAAAGGTGGTGACTGTCAGATTTTAGTGTGACTGCAGCTGCAGGTTCCTCTGTCGTGTTACGTATTAAATATGATCAAAGTTCAGAGTCTTTACAGCTCAGTGAGAAAACGTCTCTACAGATATAAATCCCTCATAGCAGCGTA
This sequence comes from Labroides dimidiatus, assembly GCA_030710495.1. Taxonomy (NCBI): domain Eukaryota; kingdom Metazoa; phylum Chordata; class Actinopteri; order Labriformes; family Labridae; genus Labroides; species Labroides dimidiatus. The sequence goes on from CM061156.1 coordinate 724,967, forward strand.
ACCCGACCACCATCAGGTCAGAGGGGTTTAGATACTCTGATCTGACCCTGAGGGTCCTGACGGGCTCTGGACACCACACACACGTCCTCTCAGGGGTCTCTTCAGTCCGGTTCCAGTCTCACCTTTTGGTCTTTGTCAAACATGCACACTGATGATTGGCTCCTCCCTGGTGGCTCTCCCCCATCATGCATCCTGCTGCTCTTTGTCTCATTCACACCTGACAGGTGAGCAGGCGGCTGTTATACTGACAAACACCCGGAGCTGGTCTCCGCTCTGTCTGCAGACGCTCTCACTGACACAGCGTCAGTTTAAAGGCTGTTTGAACAAAGGGTCTCTGTGCTGAGGAGCAGCTCCTCAGGCTCTGAGGCTGCAGGGCTCCTGGTCCTGGTCCTGGTCCTGGTCTCTGATAAAGGACCACATGTGTTTTCATTTAAGGTCCAGGTCTCTCTTTGTCCTGTTTGCTCACAGGGGAAAAGACAGAAAAGGAACATGAAGTGAAGGGCTGATTATTACAGTCCAGATAGAAGGGCCGTCAGATTACACCAGTTTCACCAGTTTACAGTCATCAGACAGAGAGATGGGATGAACTGGAGATACTGGAACATTTGTCTGTGAGCAGGGAAACACAAATGAGATGCAAAAGAGCAGGAAGTGATCCAGAGTATGACAGACTTCAGGACCAAATGACGCTGCCTGGACTCTGTGTGGACCCAGTCTGGACTCTGTGTCCCTCTGTGTGGACTCTGTGTGTTGAGTTAAAACCTGAGTTTTGATTCGTGTTGTTTCTGAGAGCCTCAGGACGTGGACCAGCTGTGAGACATTAAGCCTGTGAGGGATTAAACACAACAACACTTCTGTTGTTGAGCTAAAGCTCACACACAGAGCAGCTCACACACACAGAGCAGCTCACACAGAGCAGCTCAGACAGAGCAGCTCACACACAGAGCAGCTCACACACAGAGCAGCTCACACACACAGAGCAGCTCACACAGAGCAGCTCACACACAGAACAGCTCACACACAGAGCAGCTCACACACAGAGCAGCTCACATACAGAGCAGCTCACACAGAACAGCTCACACAGAACAGCTCACACACAGAACAGCTCACACAGAACAGCTCACACAGAACAGCTCACACACAGAGCAGCTCACACACACAGAGCAGCTCACACAGAGCAGCTCTCACACACAGAGCAGCTCATACAGAGCAGCTCACACACAGAGCAGCTCACACAGAGCAGCTCACACAGAGCAGCTCGCACACAGAGCAGCTCACACACAGAGCAGCTCACACACACAGAGCAGCTCACACAGAGCAGCTCACACACAGAACAGCTCACACACAGAGCAGCTCACACACAGAGCAGCTCACACAGAACAGCTCACACAGAACAGCTCACACACAGAACAGCTCACACAGAACAGCTCACACAGAACAGCTCACACACAGAGCAGCTCACACACAGAGCAGTTCACACAGAGCAGCTCACACACAGAACAGCTCACACAGAACAGCTCACACACAGAGCAGCTCACACACACAGAGCAGCTCATACAGAGCAGCTCACACACACAGAGCAGCTCACACAGAGCAGCTCACACACAGAACAGCTCACACAGAACAGCTCACACACAGAACAGCTCACACACAGAACAGCTCACACAGAACAGCTCACACAGAACAGCTCACACACAGAGCAGCTCACACACAGAGCAGCTCACACACAGAGCAGCTCACACACAGAGCAGCTCACACACAGAGCAGCTCACACACACAGAGCAGCTCACACAGAGCAGCTCTCACACACAGAGCAGCTCACACAGAGCAGCTCACACAGAGCAGCTCACACAGAGCAGCTCACACAGAACAGCTCGCACACAGAGCAGTTCGCACACAGAGCAGCTCGCACACAGAGCAGCTCACACACAGAGCAGCTCACACACACAGAGCAGCTCACACAGAGCAGCTCACACAGAGCAGCTCACACAGAGCAGCTCACACACAGAACAGCTCACACAGAACAGCTCACACACAGAGCAGCTCACACACACAGAGCAGCTCACACAGAGCAGCTCACACACACAGAGCAGCTCACACAGAGCAGCTCACACAGAGCAGCTCACACACAGAGCAGCTCACACAGAGCAGCTCACACAGAGCAGCTCACACACAGAGCAGCTCACACACACAGAGCAGCTCACACAGAGCAGCTCACATAGAGCAGCTCACACAGAGCAGCTCACACACAGAGCAGCTCACACACACAGAGCAGCTCACACAGAGCACATCACACACACAGAGCAGCTCACACACACAGAGCAGCTCACACAGAGCAGCTCACACACACAGAGCAGCTCACATACAGAGCAGCTCACACAGAGCAGCTCACACACAGAGCAGCTCACACACACAGAGCAGCTCACACAGAGCAGCTCACACACACAGAGCAGCTCACACAGAGCACATCACACACACAGAGCAGCTCACACACACAGAGCAGCTCACACAGAGCAGCTCACACACACAGAGCAGCTCATACACACAGAGCAGCTCACACAGAGCAGCTCACACAGAGCAGCTCACACAGAGCAGCTCACATACAGAGCAGCTCACACACACAGAGCAGCACACACACAGAGCAGCTCACATACAGAGCAGCTCACACACACAGAGCAGCTCACACACAGAGCAGCTCACATACAGAGCAGCTCACACACAGAGCAGCTCACACACAGAGCAGCTCACACACACAGAGCAGCTCACACAGAGCAGCTCACACAGAGCAGCTCACACACACAGAGCAGCTCACACACACAGAGCAGCTCACACACACAGAGCAGCTCACACACAGAGCAGCTCACACACAGAGCAGCTCACACACACAGAGCAGCTCACACACACAGAGCAGCTCACACACACAGAGCAGCTCACACACAGAGCAGTTCACACACATCGCAGGTCACACACATCGCAGGTCACACACAGAGTAGCTCACACACACCGCAGCTCACACACAGAGCAGCTCACACACAGAGCAGCTAACACACAGAGCAGCTCACACACATCGCAGGTCACACACATCGCAGCTAACACACATCGCAGCTCACACACATTGCAGGTCACACACATCGCAGGTCACACACATCGCAGCTAACACACAGAGCAGCTCACACAGAGCAGCTCACACATACAGCTGACTGTTCTGCTTTTTAGTGTGTGTGTGTGTGTGTTTTATGTCAACAAGAACAACAAACGGATGAATGAAGCCCCTTCCACAGACGGAGCTCTACATGGACTCCTGACCTTTAACTAATGAGGAGCTCTCTCTCTCTCTCTCTCTCTCTCTCTCTCTCTCTCTCTCTCTCTCTCTCTCTCTCTCTCTCTCTCTCTGAGGTTTCTCTGCTGACTTCAGATCCAAACTCAGTTTTTAACATAAGTAGAAAAACAAATAAGAGGCTCCTGAGTGAGTGAGTTTAACACACCGGACAAACTGGAACCTGTGTGCTGGATTATAAACCCTAAACACACCTCAGACAGAGTCAACAAAGAGTGAACATCAGAGGAATCACATGAGAGACTGCTGCACCAATCAGACTCAACAAACCACCACCAGTCCCTCTGGAGACAAACAGCTGATCAGAAATAAAACCCATCCATCGGCCTCAGCACACACCGGGCCAGACCGAGCCGGACCGAGTCAGACCGAGTCAGACCGAGTCAGACCGCCCCACTCAGAAACAGGGATCCAGATCAGGTTTTACAGATCAACAGTTCAGTCCTGTGTTCACGTCTCACACGTCCTGTCTGATGAGTCTGATGGTTCAGTCCTTCACAGTGGACTCCAGTCCAGAATCACAGGACACATCAGAGTCCTGAGCGACAGACCAGCTGCTGGAAAAGATGAACGCTGCTGTGAATTATGGGAAACATGCAGACCCAAGTTTTCATCTGCCATTATCTGAGTAAAGAGAAAGGTTCCTCCAGCTGAGAGTGAAACATGAAGGACTCCCTCTGAGATGTTTGACTCACTGCTCTGTTGATTCTGCTCAGACTGAAACAGACTCAGCTCAGAAATGATGGAAGCTGCTTTATTGACGGCTCGTTTTAAACTCTGACGGTGTTTCAGGCGCTGAGCAGAACGATCCTCTGACAGAGGGATGTACTGACCTCTGTCCGGTCTGTGTGTCTGTCAGCCTCCTCATCAGCTGATCATTAATCTCTCCTTTAAGAGGAGCCTTTGTTTTCACTCCTCCTCTGTTGGCGCTCACACTCCGTCCCTTCAGGCTCAGACTGGGATGTCAAACTGGTGTTTGTGGACTCTCACAGACTCTGGGGTCCTGGGTCAGGCTGTGACTCTCCAGAGTCCCCCCTCCTGGTTCAACCTGAACTGGACTGAAACTGTTTGTTTGTGCTCCTCCTCATCCTGGTACTTTGCTAAGCTAACATCCTGCTAACAGACGCTGTTGACAACAAATGAACCTGTCTGACTCACTCTCTCTCTCTCTCTTTCTTTCTCTCGCCCCCCCTCTGTCCTCTCTCTCTTTCCTCTCTCTCTTTTTTCTCTCTCTCTCTTTCTTGTCTAACCCCTCTCTCTCTCTCTCTCTGCTCTCTCTTGTCTAACCCCTCTCTCTCTCTCTCTCTCTCTCTCTCTCTCTCTTTAACTCTCTCTTTAACTCTCTCTTGTCTAACCCCTCTCTCTCTCTCTCTCTCCCCCTGCAGGGTTCCTGGGTTTCGTCGGCCTCTATCTCCTCTTTGGATACGGCGCCTCGCTGCTCTGTAACCTGATTGGCTTTGCCTACCCGGCGTATTTCTCGTACGTATGAAGTCAGACTCCTTCACCCTCTCAGAAATTAAAACCAACAGATAAAAGCTTCTTGGTTTTGTGTCGGGCTGCACGGTGGTGCAGTGGTTAGTGCTGCAGCCTCAAAGCAAGAAGGTCACCAGTCTGAATCCCTGTTGAGGTAAAGTGTTCAGAGCCCAAAGGGATGAAGAGTTCAGCCCTTCAGTATCACAGACTGTTCATGTTTATAAAACTAACAGATGAAGTTTAGAGAAAACAGACGAAGAAGAACTGAACCAATGACAACTGGAAAAAATACCAAAGAAGAAGAAAACAGAGAGACAGAGTTTAAAACAATCATTCTGAATCTGAAACAATAATAATAATAAACATACTGTAAAGAGAAACAACAAGAGGCTGACATCATCAACAAAAAACCAAACAGGAAGTGAGGCAGTGTAGAGGACAGGAAGTGACAAAATGATTCAGAGTGATCTGGAACTGATGGAGGTCTTCCTGTGTGGAGTTAGCATGTTCTCCCCGTGCATGTGTGGGTTCTCTCTGGTTCTCCAGCTTCCTCCCACAGTCTGAAACATGCTCATCAGGTTAATGCTGATTCTAAATCACCCGTAGGTGAGAGGTGAAAGGTTGTCTGTCTCTGTGTGTCAGCCCTGTGATTGGCTGGAGACCAGTCCAGGGTGGACCCGCCTCTCACTCTAAGTCAGCTGGGACAGACTCCAGACACCTGAACCGGATCAGAGGGACAGAGGATGGATATTTAACTGAAGTCCATGAAGGTGGAGTCAGAGAAACGTCCTGAATCAAAGGTCATGAGGGACTCGTTTACAGCCTGACGGAGCTTCTTCATTTTCACTGTTTGCTTCAATAATTCAGGCTTCAATAAAAGCTGTTTGAGATGGACTCAGGGTCCGTCAGAGAGAGAGAGGAATATTTCAGTTTTACAGTTTACTAAGACTTAAAATGAACACATCAGCATGAGTCTGTAGTTTGATTCCTTCAGTTCAGCCTGGAGGAAGCAGGTTCTTCACATCCTGCTGCCTTCATCAGATAAACTGACCTCACTCTCATGGTCTGACTGACCGTCCTCCATGTTACTGGTCTTGTTCTGAAACTGAAACACGCTGCTCTTCACCTCCTGGATCTGCTCTCCTCTGTTCAGGATCAAAGCCATCGAGAGCTCGGTGAAGGAGGACGACACTCAGTGGCTGACCTACTGGGTGGTTTACGGGCTCTTCAGCATCGTCGAGGCCTTCTCTGACATCTTCCTCTTCTGGTTCCCGTTTTACTACGCCAGCAAGGTGAGCTCACCTGACCTGATCACCTGACCTGATCACTGACCTGTTCACTGACCTGATCACCTGACCTGATCACTGACCTGTTCACTGACCTGATCACCTGACCTGTTCACTGACCTGCTCACTGACCTGATCACCTGACCTGATCACTGACCTGTTCACTGACCTGATCACCTGACCTGATCACTGACCTGTTCACTGACCTGATCACCTGACCTGTTCACTGACCTGTTCACTGACCTGATCACCTGACCTGATCACTGACCTGTTCACTGACCTGATCACCTGACCTGCTCACTGACCTGTTCACTGACCTGTTCACTGACCTGTTCACTGACCTGTTCACTGACCTGATCACTGACCTGTTCACTGACCTGATCACCTGACCTGTTCACTGACCTGATCACCTGACCTGTTCACTGACCTGATCACCTGACCTGTTCACTGACCTGATCACCTGACCTGATCACCTGACCTGATCACCTGACCTGATCACCTGACCTGCTCACCTGACCTGCTCACCTGACCTGATCACTGACCTGATCACCTGACCTGATCACTGACCTGATCACTGACCTGATCACTGACCTGCTCACTGACCTGTTCACTGACCTGCTCACTGACCTGTTCACTGACCTGATCACTGACCTGATCACTGACCTGATCACTGACCTGTTCACTGACCTGTTTACTGACCTGTTTACTGACCTGTTCACTGACCTGTTCACTGACCTGCTCACTGACCTGTTCACTGACCTGCTCACTGACCTGCTAACTGACCTGTTCACTGACCTGTTCACTGACCTGCTCACTGACCTGCTCACTGACCTGTTCACTGACCTGCTCACTGACCTGTTCACCTGACCTGTTCACTGACCTGCTCACTGACCTGTTCACTGACCTGTTCACTGACCTGTTCACTGACTGTCTGAAGCGAGTCTCTGTTGTTTGTGTTCTGTGTCTCTGCTGAGGCTGCTGGGACTCTGAAACCACAGCCTGTCACATGTCTGTGAGTCACATGAGGTTTCCTGTCTGTGGGCTTCATGCAGTGACTCACCAGCAGCGCCCTCCTGTGGACGTGTCCTGAAGTGAAGTGAGGAACTGTAGGTTGTGTTTTAGTGACTCCACCATCATCCAAACCCCGTCAGTCTGTTCTGACTGGACGACTGTCTGCACTCAAACATGTCACTCTTCACTTCCTGGATTAGAGCGACTACTTCCTGTTTGTTGCTAATGACTGGCTGCAAATATTTGACCCTGAAATCTGATTTAAACACCTTTTTATTGACCTGTTGGTGTAAAGTCCTCACAGATCAAACCTCAGCTCCATCCTGTTCTCCATCCTCTGCTCTCTCCTCAGTGTCTGTTCCTGTTCACCATCCTCTGCTCTCTCCTCAGTGTCTGTTCCTGTTCTCCATCCTCTGCTCTCTCCTCAGTGTCTGTTCCTGTTCTCCATCCTCTGCTCTCTCCTCAGTGTCTGTTCCTGTTCTCCATCCTCTGCTCTCTCCTCAGTGTCTGTTCCTGTTCTCCATCCTCTGCTCTCTCCTCAGTGTCTGTTCCTGTTCACCATCCTCTGCTCTCTCCTCAGTGTCTGTTCCTGTTCACCATCCTCTGCTCTCTCCTCAGTGTCTGTTCCTGATCTGGTGCATGGCTCCGGTCACGTGGAACGGTTCGGATATCTTGTACAAGCGCGTGATCCGCCCGTTCTTCCTGAAACACCAGGCGGCGATGGACACCATGGTCAACGATCTGAGCAACAAGGCCAAGAACTTAACTGACACTGTGGCAAAGGAGGGTGAGCTAACGGCAGTATACATGCAAGTAGAGCCACGATTCATACGGTTTGATCTTCAGCCACAAACTCTGCTGCAGACTAACCTCCATCAGCTCGCAGGGCTCAGCCAATCAGGGACACACACAGTCTGAGCAGAGTCTGTGATCCAATGAGGCTGCAGCCAGCCGTCTGTCTGCTAGAATCAAGAGAGGTGAGACAGGGACCACTGTCCTCAGAGAGGTGAGACAGGGACCACTGTCCTCTGAGAGGTGAGACAGGGACCACTGTCCTCTGAGAGGTGAGACAGGGACCACTGTCCTTTGAGGGGTGAGACAGGGACCACTGTCCTCTGAGAGGTGAGACAGGGACCACTGTCCTCTGAGAGGTGAGACAGGGACCACTGTCCTCTGAGAGGGAGAGGTGAGACAGGGACCACTGTCCTCTGAGAGGTGAGACAGTGACCACTGTCCTCTTAGAGGTGAGACAGACAGGGACCACTGTCCTCTGAGAGGTGAGACAGACAGGGACCACTGTCCTCTGAGAGGTGAGACAGGGACCACTGTCCTCTGAGAGGTGAGACAGGGACCACTGTCCTCTGAGAGGTGAGACAGGGACCACTGTCCTCTGAGAGGTGAGACAGGGACCACTGTCCTCTGAGAGGTGAGACAGGGACCACTGTCCTCTGAGAGGGAGAGGTGAGACAGGGACCACTGTCCTCTGAGAGGTGAGACAGGACCACTGTCCTCTGAGAGGTGAGACAGGACCACTGTCCTCTGAGAGGTGAGACAGGGACCACTGTCCTCTGAGAGGTGAGACAGGGACCACTGTCCTCTGAGAGGTGAGACAGGGACCACTGTCCTCTGAGGGGTGAGACAGGGACCACTGTCCTCTGAGAGGTGAGACAGGGACCACTGTCCTCTGAGGGGTGAGACAGGGACCACTGTCCTCTGAGAGGTGAGACAGGGACCACTGTCCTCTGAGAGGTGAGACAGGGACCACTGTCCTCTGAGAGGTGAGACAGGGACTTTTCCAGCGTTCAGTCTGAGCTCCTCTTGAACTCAGGGTCCAGTCTTGGTTCTTCAGAGCTGAAGCTTTAACTTCTCGTTCTCCTCTTCCTGCCTCGTCTGATCTCTGCTTTTAATAACCGTCTCTCGGCATGCAGGCACACGTTAGCGGCTGAGCACCATCCTCACACTCCCCTCACACTTCTTCCTGCACCGAGCGTCTGTAGATTCATCCTCCAGAGAGCTGGGACTCCTTCTGACAGCTGTTTTTGTTTCTTTTCATCCCTTCAGCTGTTAACCGGGCACTGAACCACGAGAAGGACCAGTGAGGAACCTGGGAGGGCTTTCTGTGTGTGCGTGTGTGTGTGTGTGAAGATGGTCTGTGTGTGTCTCTCTTTTCTTTTCCGTCCCTGAGGAGTGTGTGCTGATGGTCGGCCTTCACCTTCCTCCTGAAAATAAATGCTCTTCATCCCTGCAGAGACGATGGTCTCACTCTGGTTTTTAATCGGACTCCTCCGCGTCGACCTGCTGTGTGTTTAAAATGTGTGAAAGCTGAAGTCGTAAATATTTACCTGTCTGTCACCTGGAGATCCTCTGAACCCGCCTGTGATGGTGAACTGATAATCAAACTTTTCTCTCTTATTGAAAACTGGAGCTGTGTGACGGTGTGTGTGTATCTGAAGAGGCGTCTTTAAGTTGAACTGGACGACTTTTGTCTCTTGATGTCTTAATTAATTTTCTCTGAAGG